>JACEIK010006600.1:17919-87668 GCA_018107945.1 Datura stramonium
TCATGGGGAACACTTACCCTAGTTAGTTGCATTAATTTGGAATCAACCTTAACAATTTCTCAACATTGTTATTTATTACTTTTACAAATTCCCCCCTCTTTGGAAATAATTAACTAAAAATCTTAAGCACTGGCGTTCTTCTACATTCTTCCGTATTCTCTATGGGATCGAACCCAACCTATAGTTGGGTTCTTTATTGACAACATCCGTTTTATACTTTGTTAAGAAGTGTGAATTTGAGCATTATTAGCTTCGCTCCCACTTTAGTCCAGTCTAGCCCCATCTTGGGTGAGTCCTCATCATCTCGAGGACACTAGCTAGTCTTATGATTTATTTTTCTTGTCTTTTAATTTTAGACTTAGTCGAGCTAGTTGGGGGCTTGTCCCAATAGTTCATCTTATGACTAGAGGCTTCTCAAACGATTATGTGTAGATGTTCAGTTGTGATGACTTGTTGTTTCGTTTATGCTGTATGAGATTCTAGACTTCCGCTCATGTTATATTTTATGCTTTACTTTCGCTTAGTTTATGCTCTTAATCATGCTATGTATGTTCCATGGGTTATCTTTGAGCCATTCATAGTTCTAGGTCCCATGTCGCGGTTTGGAGTCCATGCTCAGGTCGTAACAAACTTGGTATCAAATCATCAGGTTTAGAGTGTCCTAGGGTGTCTAAAAGCTGCATTGAGTAGAGTCTTTTTTATGGTTGTGAAGCACGCCACACTTATGAGGAAGAGGCTACAAGATGTTTTAGGAAGCTTCCCTTCTTTTATGATGTATGTCTTGCAATGATGTTCATTTCTCTGTATTCTTCTAACTTGTGCTATTCGCATTTGTAGAACAATGCCTCCCCGCCGAGTAAACAGAAGAAGGAATGGAAATGGAAATGTCCACAGGAATGGCAATGGAGATGGGCATCAGCCAACCCCAGCAGCTCTAGCGGACCCTTTGAATAATCAGGTGACTCATGCCGAGTTCAGGGCTACTATTCAGATGTTGGCACAGGCTATTAGCCCAGGTCCACCGACAGGCGGTTGCCCATGTGAACACTAATAGGAATGCAATGGGGGCTAGGGTGCGAGACTTCTCCGGGATGAACCCGCCAGAGTTTCACCATTATAAGGTGGACGAAGATCCATAGGAGTCCATTGAGGAGATCAAGAAGATTACATTGATTATGGGAGTTTGATGAGAGGAGAGTGCAGATTTGGCCTCGTAATAGCTTAAGAGGGTAGGTCACATTTGGTTTCGTTAGTGGAAGGAGGGTCATCGAGTAGGTGCAGCTTCTATTGGCTGGGATGAGTTCATTAGGGTGTTCTTGGACAGTTTCATTCCCTAAGAGTTGGGGGAAGCAAAGGCAGTAGAGTTCATCAATTTGAAGCAGAACGACATGACTATTCAAAAGTATTCCTTGAGGTTTACCCAGCTATCCAAGTATTCTCTACAAATGGTTTCTAAGTCGAGAGCTCGTATAAGCAAGTTTGTATTAGGGGTTGTAGATTCGCTGGTCAAGGAATGAAGGACATCTATTCTTAGTTGCAACATGTATATCTCCCGACTAATGATTTATGCTCAGTAGATAGAGGAGGAGAAGATGAAGGAGAAGGAGAGAGAGACAAAGAGGGCTAGGACAAGGAGCTTTGGGTATTCTCAATAGAGGTTCAGTGGTGGACATCACCATAGTCCCATCAGAGTTATCAGCCAGTGTACCCTCTAGACCTAAAGGTGATCAGAGAGATAAAGCATCAGGCTTTAGGGGGCAGAGGATCATGTCAGGGGAGTGCACTTTGCCAGCTTGCAGGAAATATGGTAAGAACTACCCAGTAGAGTGCTTGGTTGGCTCAAATGCTTGTGTCACGACCCGAGTTTACACCCTAGTCGTAACACGGGACAAGGAACCCCGAAAGGCTCTAAGTCGACCCATAATCATAGCATAACACTTAACGATATAAACATCTGACAAAGCATAACTGAGAGAAAACTAATTTTGAATGCCAAGATTAACATTTAAAGACATAATCTAACAAACGCAATCCATAGACTGAATCTTATTACACATGTCTGAAAGCCTCTACTAACTGATGAGTTGTTGGGACAGGTCCCCAGGTAACTCTAAAAATCTGAAAACTGAACTACAACTTAATAAGAACATAGAACTCGTCCTCAAGAGATGAGGACTCACCACAAATCATTGAGATAGAGGGAGGAACGTGTCTATCCACGGAGTTGGGTCTGGATACCTGAATATATATCATGAAATGATGTAGCATATAAAGGCATTCAGTTAGTACTTGGAATGTACTAAGCATGTGAGGGGAAATGTAAAACACTAAACATGCAAGTATACGATAAGGAAATAACAAAGTACATCGACATAACTGATTTAACATGCAACAATCCTCTTATGAGTCACATACACATATATACATGAATGAAACTTTCATATGAACCTCATATCCTGAAACATCATTGAATTCATGCATAAGGGTCAGTACTGAACATTTAATAAGAGTCGAAGCTTAGAGTAGCATCATACACTGTATTGATCACTGCTGGTAACTGAGTTAGCGATCATTATATTATATTTGTTCTGAACTGAAGTCTGCATCATGCGGAACTGAATCGTGCTGATAACATAACTAAGGAAGTCATTTTCTTCTAGGGAAAGTTCCAACTGGGCTAGGGAGTCACTCTCTGCTATGGAGGATCCCGACTGAGCTTGGGAGTCACACTCTACTATAAAGGATCCTGAATTAACTAAGGAGTCACTCTTGGCTATGGAGGATCCCGACTGAACTAGGGAGTCACTCTCAGCTATGGAGGGTCCCGAGCTAACCAAGGGAATCATTCTCGGCTATGGAGAGTCCCTGGATGACTATAACATAAGGAGTACTGATCTAGCATTATACATATGATTTATGCTACTACAACTAGTCAAAAACATGAACATGTACTAGTTTCATCATACAACATTCATTTAGAAAAGATTAGGGCTACTTTCTTCTAACAACAAGCCCAACAATCTGAAATATCATTCTCATACTTTATCATCATAATTCATATCTTCATGGTGCCAAATTAATATTTCTTCAAACGTCTTACATTAGCGAACATATATAAATTCATATCATGCATTACACTTCCACAACATTCAAGTTCCGAATTCACATTATTCACCATGCACGATAGGGTCATTTATGGTCCATGGGTCCAAATTACACTTTAGTATAGATACATTGTTTCATATACTTAGATTTACGGAAGCCCGTGCACTTAACTCATACTTTAAGCATTTACAACAAATTTGTGGGAGAAGCATAGATTTTCATTTCATAAGACCCATTTCATAATTCACTCCAATTCATGAGAAAGATATAATAATTAGGCCATTATCATAGATTTACCACATACCAAACTAGTTCCGTCGAAAACATAATGAAAATACATATTTTACTTTCAATTGATCAGGCACATACACTATAATCTCATGTCACCATATTTAGCAAATAATATATTCTAATCATTAGTGAATTCTTACAATCTTCACATATTTTGTACATGGATACGAGTCATTGATTCAACTGAGTGGACAATAACAAAACCCCAATCATCATTCAAGCCATCTCATGAAGAACATTCTTTAATCATGTATTTTCACCATCTAACACATAATTCAAGATATTCAAATAGTTTTATAATCACAATTTGCTCATAATTCTAGTGTCTTTTAGAATTCAAGAGGACATACAAGAAAATCACCCATCGATCAAAACCCTAGGTCATGCTTTTCTAGAATAATTGAAATTAGGTTTTTGATAAAACATTTTGGGGCACAAGGATGGAAGAATATCCTAGTTGAAAAACCCTCATACCTGCTTTGAAGAATTTCCCACTTGAACTTGACCTTGAAGCCTTTGAATAATCCCTTGAAGAATCCTTGAATCTTGAGAGAGACGAGGAAGAAGGATTTGAGAGTTATTTGATGAAGAATGAGGGTTTAGGATAGCTACCCCCTTAAAAATGTCCCATACCATACTAAAAAAGACGTAGTTTAGGAGTTAGGAGCATAGGATTTTATGAAAATAGCTCTGAAAAACGTAGGAAAATTCCACCTGACAGTCCCTACGGGGCACTCCACGAGTTGTGGGGAGGACAACGAATAGCGGGGCCCTGCCGTGAAGTGCACTGGATGACTTCTCAAAAATTCCCTCGACTCTGCTGAAGACTCACTTCGTGAGTCGTGGTTTTCCACGACCACTCGTGGCCTCCTTCCGTCATCCCCACTACCTGGCACCCCATCCAGGAACTCCAGCCTCCATCCAAAGGCCAACTTAACGAGTCGTTTCCTATCATCATGATTCGTTGGGTCGTCTGTTTCCCCCTGAATCCCCCGATTCCCTACCTCTTCTTCCCTTTACTTCCCTAACGAGTCGTTACTTGACACGACAACTCGTCAAGTCGTCTGTGATCACTGGACTTGGTACACCTCTTGGCTTCTCCCTATTGGTCTGACCACGACTCGTGGGATCACATAACGAGTCATCCCACTACTTATTCTGTGCAAAAATTTCCACCTTCTGTCTGAATTCTTGTTTAAGCCTGGAATCTGATCTTAGAAATATTTGGGGTGTTACTATATCTCCCCCCTGGGAACATTCTTCCTCGAATGTTTTCTAAACATAATGAAAGGATAGGGACGGAACTGAAATTCCACATTCAATCAATCACAGCTAAAACCAAAGGAGAATCTTACTTTGGGCTAACCTTACACATCAGAACTATATATCTAAATTGAACATGCATGCTATGGCACAAGAGAAACTGAAGGACATGAAACTAACATTGAACTAGATAGAACACTGAGAAGGATTCTTCCCCTTTAACTGGCACTGAAGTGATATGGACTGAGCCTTTGCTCTCAAATCACTTTCTGTTACAGTGTTAGAATTCATAATATCTGGTCTGAATGCAATTAAAGATCTCATGAGCATGAATCATTCATGACATCTAAAACTCAGCATAGACATGGAGTACCCTTACCTACTAGGTTGTTAAAGTAGCTTCTAGAGACCAAATTTGAGCTGAACGTACTGGAAGGCATGAGTTGACATACATAGTTGATTCATAACATGAAGGTGTGCCTTAAGGATTTGTGGGTAATACTAGCGTCGTTGTCTAAAGCGGTTATCTAGAACTTCTGGGAGTCCACACATAGGGTTGGGCATAACTTAGCTTCAGCTGAACTAGAAGAGAAATTATCTGAACCTGAAGGGACTAACATATTGTGATTGTTAGGGTTAGAACTCCCCCCAGAGGTAGCATATTCAAGATCCGACTAGCTAGTCTCACATACTTACCATCTCCCCCTTAGCTTAAAGTCAGAATTCTAATGCTTCTGAATCTTTCTTAAGGTCGGGACTAATTCACTAACTCCTAGCTCCCCTTTCATCTCTAACTGTCACTGCAAGTCTTACATTAATAGTTTTCCACATCACACATCGACAACCACTTCTCAACCAAAATCATAGAGCTTCTTATTCAACACTAGGGTTCTGGGGCTAGCCACATACAAAGAGTAATACGAGATTCACAACATACTTGTGGCCACTACTGGCGACTTGCCCTTATCCTGGTGTGCTGCTACGGCATAGGAGAGGTTTTGGTGATGTCTGCCACTGAAGCTAGATGATGCACCCTGCTAAAATGAATGGGCTATTGGAGCTACTGACGAGATGGCCGAGGATCTACTCTCACCTCGCTTCGCCGCTGCGCAATGTCAGTGTTTATGGCCCCACAGGCCACACCAAAAACAAATATTTGATCCAGCCATACATTCTCCCAAGTGGTGCTTCCCACAGATGGTACACATCGAATACATAATCTCTCTTACTCTAGGTTTATAGGGAGTGCTGACTATCAAAAATATCGGGGTTGTTGATTTCTGCTGGGAATGTGAGCGGTGTCCACCACTCGTCCTTGGCAAGGAGAACTCTAAATCTCCTATCCTGGCCCTCTTGGACTCTCTCTCCTTTTCCTTCACCTTCTCCACCTCCATTTGTTGAGAGAATATCACCAAACGTGGAAAGTCTATATCCCTGTGCAACATGGAAGTCTTGCACTCCTTAACTAAGGAGTCTGACACTCCAATCATGAACCTGCTCACCCGGGCCCTCTGGTCGGCCACCATATCTAGTGAATACTTGGATAATTGGGTAAATTCCAATGGGTACTCCTGAACTGTCATGTCATTCTGTTTCAGGTTGATGAACTCTGCCGCCTTAGCCTCCCTCAACTCCCTAGGGAAAAACCTGTCTAGGAACGTAGTCGTAAATTCATCCCAACCTATGGGGCCTTCCCTAATTCCTCGACTATCCCTCCACTGACAAAACCATATATATGCGACTCCTTTCAACTGGTAGAGGCTAAGTCTGAACTTCCACTCCCCGTCACTCCCATGATTTGGGTGATCTTCTGAATCTCATCCAAGAACTCATACGGGTCCTCGTCTACCTTCGACCCCCATAATTTGGGTGGGTTCATCCTGAGGAAATATCTTACCCTTGCCACCGCTACATTCTTATTCTGGGGAACACGAGCCAGCACTTGCTGATTAATCTGGGCAGTCATGGCCTGTACCAACATATTAAGGGTTGCCCAGAAATCAGTGTGAGTAACATGGTCGTCCATTAGGTTTTCCGAGGCTGGTGGTACCTACTGGCAGCCATTACCATTTCTCCTTCCATTCGCTCATTTGGGAGGCATTATCTGCGAGCGCATAAAGCACAAGTCAGGGGAGGAACTATTTAGAGTTTCATACTGTACGCGTGTTAAGAATCATGAAGAAAAGGGAACATTCCTAAAATGCCTCATAGCCTCCTCGTCATAAGTGTGGAGCACTTCACATCCATGAAGAAGACTCTACTTACTGCGGCTTTCAGCCACCCTAGGACACTCTAAACCTGGCTGTAATACCAAGTTTGTCACGACCCAAGTTTACACCCTAGCCGTAACACGGGACAAGGAAACCCAAAAGGCTCCAAGTCAACCCATGCATAATTATAGCATAACACTTAAATGATATAAACATCTGACAAAGCATAACTGAGCAGAAACTAATTTTGAACGCCAAGGTTAACATTTAAAGACATAATCTAACAAACACAATACATAAACTGAATCTGATTACACATGTATGAAAGCCTATACTAACTGATGAGTTGCTGGGATAGGTCCCCAGCTAACTCTCAAAATTTGATAACTAAACTACAACTGAATAAGAACATAGACCTTATCCTCGAGAGATGAGGACTCACCACAAACCGCTGAGATGGAGGGAGGAGCATTTCTATCCGTGGGGCAGGGTTTGGATACCTGAATTTATATCATGAAATGATATATCACATAAAGGCGTGCAGTCAGTACTTGGAATGTACTGAGCATGCGGGGAAAACGTAAAAAACTAAACATGCAAGTATACCATAGGGAAATAAGAAATTACATAGGCATAACTAATTTAACATGAAACAATCCTCTTATGAGTCACATACACATATATACATACATGAAACTTTCATATGAACCTCATATCCTGAAACATCATTGAACTCATGCATAAGGGTCAAGTACTGAACATTTAATAAGAGCCGAAGCTGAGACTAGCATCATACAATGTACTGGATCACTAATCGTAACTGAGTTAGAGATTAACATATTATATCTATTCTGAACTGAATTCTGAATCATGCGGAGCTGAATCATACTGATAACATAACTAAGAAAGTCATTCTCTACTAGGGAAAGTACCGACTAGGCTAGGGAGTCACTCTCTGCTATGGAGGATCCTGACTGAGCTAGGGAGTCACTCTCTGCTATGGAGGATCCCGACTGAACTAGGGATTCACTCTCAGCCATGGAGGATCCCGACTGAACTAGGGAGTCACTCTCGGCTATGGAGGATCCCGACTGAACTAGGGAGTCACTCTCGGCTATGGAGGGTCTCAAGCTGAACAAGGGAATCATTCTCGGCTATGGAGAGTCCCTAGCGATTAGAACATAAGGAGTACTAATCTGGCATTATACATCTGATCTATGCTACGTCAGCTAGTTAGAAACATGAACATTTACTGGTTTCATCATACAATATTCATTTAGAAAGGATTAGGGCTACTTTCTACTAACAACAAGCCCAACAGTCTGCAATATCATTCTTATGCTTTATCATCATAATTCATATCTTCATAGTCCCAAATCAATATTTCTTCAAACGTCTTACATTAGCGAACATCTATAAATTCACATCATGCATTACACTTCCACAACATTCAAGTTCTGAATTCACATCATTCAACATGCATATTAGGTCACGAGGTCCATAGGTCCGTATTACACTTTAGTATGTGACATATTGTTTCACATACATAGATTTACGAAAGCCCGCGCACTTAACTCATAATTTAAGCATTTACAACGAATTCGTGGGAGAAGCATAGATTTTCATTTCATAAGACCCATTTCATAATTCACTCCAATTCATGAGAAAGATACATAATTAGGCCATCATAGATTTACCTCATACCCAACCATCTCCGAATTACATCCTCCTTGCATGCACTTGTTATTCACTCCTTCCTCTCTCAACAATGAGAATTTAGAGTATATTGTATGGTCGCACAGTATTTTATGATTTTTCCAGTTCCATCAAAAACATATTGAAAATACATATTTTACTTTCAAATGATCATGCCCATACACCATAATCTCATCTCAACATAATTAGCAAATAATATATTCTAATCACTAGAGAATTCGTATAATCTTCACATATTTTATTCATGGATACGAGTAATTGATTCAATCCGAGTGAACAAAATAAAACCCCAATCATCATTCAAGCCTCTCATGAAGAACATTCTATAACCATGAATTCTCAACATCTAACACATAATTCAAGATATTTAAATAGTTTCATAATCACAATTAGCTCATAATCCTAATGGTTTTTAGAATTCAAGAAGACATAGAAAAATCACCCATCGATCAAAACCCTAGGTCATGATTTTCTAGAATAATTGAAATTGGGTTTTTGATAAAACATTTTGGGGCACAAGGATGGAAGAATATCCTTGTTGAGAAACCCTCATACCGTCAATAATTTCCCACTTGAACTTGACCTTGACCTTGAAGCCTCAATAATCCCTTGAAGAATCCTTTAAATCTTGAGAGAGAGCGGGAAGAAGGGTTTGAGAATTATTTGATGAAGAATGAGGGTTTAGGCTATTACCCCTTAAAATGTCCCATACCATACTAAAACGACGTAGTTATGAGTTAGGAGCATAGGATTTTATGAAACCACCCCTGAAAATGCAGAAAATTCCACCTGACAGTCCCCATGGGGCACCCATGAGTCGTGGGGAGGACAATGACTCGTAGGGACCTATCGTGAAGTGCACTGGACAACTTCTCAAAATTCCTCGATTTCACGACGACTCACTTCATGAGTCGAGGTCTACCACGATGACTCGTGCCCTCCTTTCATCATCCCCACTGCCTGGCACCCATCTAGGAACTCCAGCCTCCACCCACCATCTGACTCTAATCGATTCTGGTCCTATCATCACAATTTTTTGGGTCGTTCTGCCCCTAAAGCCCGTAATTCCCCGCCTCTTCTTTTTTCTAATGACCGCCCGACGAGTCGTTACCTAACACGACGACTCGTTAGGTCATCTGTGATCACTAGATCTACTACACCTCTTTTACTGCTCACGGGTCTGACCATGACTCGTGGGGTCTCCTAACGTAGTCAGCCCCACAACTCGTTTCGGTGGAAAATTTCCACCGCTATTTGAATTATTTTCAATCTTGGAATTTGATTTTATAAATATTCGAGGTCTTACAGCTTGCTACGGGTGTGGGAAGCTTTAACACAGACTTAGGGATTGGTGCATCAATTAGACATGCTGATGGTAGAGACAGTGTCGTAGCTACTACTAACAACCTCTGGCAGCTTGCCCACCTTAGTAGGGCGCATCTTCGACTCCAAAGCAGTGAGAAGACTAGAATAGGTTCTATGCACTGTCTCTCTAGGACCAAGGGAGTTCATCGGACATTGTCATGGGTATGTTACGTATATTCTTCTTGATGTTTATGCATTTCTAGATCCAAGGGCCACATTATCCTTCCCGACTCCTTATATTTATATCAGTTTCGATGTCACTCCCAAAATCCTAATTTTAACTCTTCTTAGTCTCTCGCTTCATTGGGGAGTCTATTATGCCTGATGTCGTACATAAATTGTCCTATCACAATTCTTTCATAAAATCACCTCAACCGACTTAGTAGAGTTAGACGATAGATTTCGATGTTATTTTGGTATGGATTGGTTGTATGTTTTCTATGCTTTAGTTAATTGTGGTGGGACCCACAGAGGAGTTTCAATTCCCGAGGAGCCAGTCCTAGAATGGAAGGGTAATTCAGATGTGCTCTGTTGGTTGCTTTGTCTCCTACCTCTAGGCTAGAAAGATGATCTCCAAGAGTTGCATATTAGATTGGGTTAAGGATTCTACGTCATACACCTCGACTCTAGTTAGTCCTAGTTGTGAGTATCTGTAGGTGTTTCTGCATGATTGATCGCCCAAATTACACCTTGCACCAGCTACAAAGAGCCGCTGTCAATATAGTAACCCAACAAAGGCTGGGGTTAATCCTACTAGAAATAAGCAGAGATAATTTGTTAATGATAAATAAATTAATTTATAGTCAATATTTTGAAGGGGAGTTTGCAACAAAATAAAAAGAAAATAATGCTAACCATTTTGAGTTGTTTATCAAATTACTAAGACTAAACTAGGATTGTGTTCCCTATGACTTCATAAGTTAGTACAATTTTTACTGATTTATCCTAGTGAATTTTGTGTAAGACTTATATTTAGTACACCTAATGTTTCTCGACTTAAAGACTACACTTATCTCCTTTCTGGCCTCAAAGTGCATGTGTTAAGTGCGCAAATAGAAAATAGATGCTTTCACCCATCTCCTTTTAGTCTCAAAAGTGTGTATTATAACTTTGCAATAAGTCTTGGACTTTAACTATCCTTAGTTAGAGCTCGCTAATTAGATGAGAATTATTAATCTTAAATTGCCATTACATTATTTTTTCTAACTTCAACCTCCTGACAGTAGAAAGTTAAAGATATCGGCTTGTTTCAACGTTTGCAACCGCTAAAACTTTAATTAAAATGATGAGAATAAAAATCCACTTAATTTAGCATTCAAGAATCATTATTTTATTATGCCTACATTCGTTAATCTATCATGGTTCCCACTAGCCTAAGAGATTTAACCTCATATTTATGGAAAGCAAATAAAGATGTAAAATAATTCATAAAGAAATACTTAGTCAAATATTTGTTTACTTGTTCAACAAAATCTCCAAGATAAAGGTTACACAAGAACGTGATGAATTTCCAACAATTGTCAGACTAACTATTACACAAATTCTCCTTATGTGTTTGACGAAAAACCCAAAATAATGGAACTTGGACTTTGACACCTAAAAACATGTTGGCGAGGGTATTTATAATAGTAGATTGTTTCTATTGTTCCATCTTGGATTTAAATTGGGTTTGCATCTTCTGATCCTAGAAGAATTGAGATTTGACTTTTCTGGATCAACCAAACTTGAATGTTCCTTGCGCTGCCCATAGCACCAAAATTCCTGTGCGGTGTGCGCCATTGGTTGTGAAGAAATGGTTGTGCGGCGCACAAGCTCATAGCACAGGCGCCTATGTGTTGCCAACTTCTATATATTTGTCTTGTCAACTCATTTGCCTTTCTCGCACTTTAAGCTACAACTATGCCCTGATTCATCACTTTTATACTTGAAAGCCTCTAATCAAGTGTGTTAGCTCTTTTCATAAATATATCATAAAATACATGCAAACACGCATACTTTATTCTCAAAACATAGTAAAGTATGGGCAAAATATGGCTAAGAAACATGTAAATTCACTGTTCAATACCACCCCCACACTTAAATTATTATTCATCCGGAATAATCTAGTACTTCTCTTCACAAATTCTAATCACATATCATAAATGCACAGGTCTACTTACACTTAGGAATTAGACTAATCAATAATGCTCTAACAATTGACTCACATGTATATAGGATCAATATTAAAATGTCAAAGGTCGAAATCACCTAGCTTTGTGAACTAACTCAACAAGATATATTTGGGGTCAACATGAATAATATATAATTTAGCAATAAAGATATACTAGAGGTGGCAAAAATGACCTAATAATATATAACCCGTCTAACTCACCAAACTTTTAACGGTTGGGCATTAAAATGATTTTCATATGGGCTGACTTGGGAAAGAACCCATTCTGTCCCGGTGAGCTTCCATTAGCCCAAACCAACTCGTAAATATGCCCAAATCAACCCGTGAGACTCTCAAAAATTCTGAATGTTCTCTCCTGCGAAGTTCAAGTTTGCCAACAATTCTCTCCTACAAAGTTCTCTTCTTAGTTGCTAACACCTCGTCTACAAGGGACTCCTCATGTCTGAAATATGTGAAAAACTTCTCTTTGCTAGGGCTTTTTTCTGCATATACCTTTTGAAGATTTGCTGCAAAAAACTTTTTTTTTGTTTTTCAAATTCTGATAATTTTCTTAATTTTCTTGGTGTATTAAAGATGGTATTTTGACTTTAGATTTGGTGGGTTTGTTATTTCTTATTCAACTTCAGTTAAGAAAGAAAAAAGTGAATTTTTTCTTGGAAAATTTTATTCGTGATGAATTCTATGAATTGAGATGGGGTTCTTTTCTTTTTGAAGTGTGGAGATAGAGAGCTGCTATTTCTTGTTTGAATTTATATTATTTTTCTTCTTTTTCAAGATTGATTTGGAAGATTGAAGGTTTTCTTATTTTGATGATTCAATGTCAATTGAGAATGATGATGTAGAGTCCAATGAAGTTAGTGTTACAAGTTCACCAAAACAACACAAAACTACTTCTCTAGTGTGGGAATTTTATGAGCCTGCTCCTTGAATAATAATCATAACAATAGGCTTAGGGAAAATGTAAAGAATGTGGGCGTGTATATTTGGCTGACTCAATTGCTGGAACTACAAATTTGTTGCGTCACCATGCTAAACATAAGAATATACCAAGGCAAGATACGTTATTAGATCATGGAGAGTATCAATAATCCGGTAGCCAAAGATATAATTAGACATAATCTTCCCTTAGTTATGTTGAATATGAAGGGATTATAGAAGTGCACTCCTTCTGAATTCAGTTGTTCAAACAATTTCAAGAAACACTACAAAGGCTGATGTACGTAAATTGTATCTTGATAAAAAGAGATGCCGAAGAATGAGCTTGAAGCCATTCCAAATAGAATTGTTTGACATCCGATCTATGGACATCAATCACATCTAATGGGCATATATTTATTTTACTGCACATTATGTTGATTTGGATGAGTTTTACAAAAAATTTGATCTTTTGTCATGTGCTTCCTCCGCATAATGGTCCTATTTTTAGTCCAAGGTTGATTCATTTGTTGAAAGAATGGGAAATTGAAAAGAGCATTTTCTATAAATTCTAGATAATGTTGTAATGATGGTGTGGTAGATTGGTTGACAGAGCACTTTTAATTTGATGGATTTTGTTTTGTAATGGAGACTTTGTCCATATAAGGTGTGCAAATCATATTTTGAATTTGATTGTCAAAGCAAAGGTTGAAAACAGCTTAAGAGTGATGTATTTAACATAAGATAAAGTATGTGCCATGTTATAGGCTCTAAGTCAAGGATGGTAAAATTTGTAGAGTGTATCAAGAACCTTAGTTTAAAGTTGAAAGGAAAAGTGCGTCATGATGTGTCTACACGATGGAACTATACGTATTTGATGCTTGATAGTGCTATTCCTTATCTTCGAGCATTTCCTAACTTTAGAATAATGACAATGACTTTAAATGTTGCCCTTCAGATGAGGATTGGGTTAAAGAGAAAGTAATTTCTAAGTTTTTGAGGCCTTTTTACGAAATCACCATATTGTTTTCTAGGAGCTATTATCGTACTGCCAATTTGTATTTCCATAAAGTTTGAAAATTCATATGTTGATAAAGGAAGAGAAGAATAGCTCATCCTAATATCAAGGCGTATGTCTATGGAAATGGAGAAGAAGTTTACAAATATTGGTAGGACGATTATAGCCCAATTTCTTCTATGGAAGTTGTCCTTGATCCTCGCTACAAGATAAAATTGGTGAAGTTTTGTTTCTCAAAACTTGATCATTTGACTTGCGATGAAAAAAAATTAAGGTTGTTGAAGAAAATCTGGCCGTATTTTTTAAAGAGCACATGAAATATTCTGATGTTCACAAATTGCTGCTTTGTAGTAGTCATGAAGATCCTCCTTATTATAGTTCAAAAAGACACAATGATTTATACTTGGAAGATCCTATATTGGTTCACAAAGGAAATGAAAATTTAGATGTGCTTAAATTTTGGAAGGATAAATAAAGAAAAGTATCTAGAACTCTCATTGACAGCACATGACTTGTTAAGCATACCTATCGCCAAGGTTTCATTTTGAATCAACTTTAGCATTGGAGGACGAGTTATTGGAAAATTCCAATGTTCCATCTTACCGGAGAATGCAAAAGCTAAGTTAAGTGTTCTCTCGGATTAACTTTAAGGACATCAAGGTATAATATGATTTAATCATTATATGTTTGTAGTCATTTATTTATGAACTTTAATTTTGATTAATAATCTTTATTCTCTTATTTTTAGCTTATGATGATCTAGGAAGATGAGGACATTGAATAGATGTGGAAAAATTGCTACTAAAATTTCGGTTAAAGCTTCTCGATGATCTTTCTAAAGGTTAGTTCTTTCCTCTTTTTTTCCAATTTCACTAACTATTGTAGAAGTTTTAGCAATATCTTTCATATTGGCTGTTTCAAATAACTAGTAAACTTGGTAACAGCCTTTACATCTAAGAACTAGTAAACTTGGTAACAACCTTGTCCCTTTAGGTTATCTTGATTTCTAGAAAATGGATAGAAAGATTCTCTTCTTTTTCATGAAGCTTATTGATAGAATAATTGCTTTAATGTCCCTTTACTGGAAACCAGATATAGTTGCATCACTTGATGTCATTTGACTTCTTGAAATAGTGACTGTTAGCTAATTTCACGCTCATATCTTTATTTTTTTTTTTGTTATGCTGCTAAGTACCCTAATCATGGTTAATCTTCATAGTTAGTATTATTGATCCCTTGACTATGTCATTACTTCTAATTTTAGATCTTTATAGATATGTTTAGTTTATTTCATGCACCAACTTTCTCTCCTGCCCTTCGCCTCTTTCTTAGTAAAGGGAAAAAATGAGAATAGGAAAGACAAGCCAAATAAGTAGAAGCCTAAAGTAAATGTGTAGAAGTATTGTGTGTGACTTCTACAAACAAAAAATGTGTTCCCCGCCTGCGAAGGAGGGTACGAGTAAGAGCTGGAGAAAGGTGGGATGACGTCACGTCCGCATGGCCCTGCTACTTCATGGATGGAAATTAATCATAGTTTGATAGTTAAAGTATGGCGAATCATTGTGGGAGTTGGGTGCTCAATTCGAAGTAACGATACTTCTCCTTTCCCCGTCTTGTTATATGCATTTAAAAGAGCAGAAGTCAAGTGGTGTGCATGATGGAAAACCAAAATGAATAATGGGTTGGTGGATTCAAGTGCTTACATCTACACTTGGTGACGAATCTTTCCCTTCTCATTTTGTAGGAATCAATAAAACCTTCCCAAGGAACCTAGTAATCTGTTCTTTGTGACGAATTTATGTCAATTTACCGCTTTAGGAGTTTTTCTCTTAACAGTTTTGCAGGTTGGCTTGAATTCTTCGACAGATGGAAGCAATGCGGCCTTCTTTCCAAATATCACCTGAATGAAGTGATAAGCAATCTCAGTGAACTTAGTAGAGTGACATCTTTTTCATCTCTCGTAATCCTGTTGAGTCCTTGTTGTTGCACCCGTAAAAAATATATGCGTTAATGTTACATCCGTAAGTCTCAACACTCTTCTTTGACCCTTCTTCTTCTTGTCAGCACCAGCAACACCTGGATTCCTTTGGCAACTTCTTCCCGTTTTTGGGCTTCTTCTTTGCTGGTGCTTTTTCAGCCTTTTTCTCCTCTCGCTGGTTTCTTCTCTCGCCGGCTTCTTATCTACGTTTTTGGTGCTACGGGAAACGTGTTCAAACCTGGAAAATAGGGATTTTTTAGTTAAAGATTTTGGAGCATTGAGATTTGTTGATTGAAGGAATTTGTTACTTAGTATATATGGACTATATATAATATGCCTATAAATGAGATTTTATTTTTACTATTTGCTGTTTCTTTACGAGGGCTTGACTAATATGTTGGGGGAAGAAGGATATATCAAGTATTAGGTCGACACTTCAATCTCAAAGACATGATCTATGAGGATCCATATAGAAACTTTTACTTTCTCAGGATTAAGGCATAGTTGTTGTAAAGGATGAAAATTATATTCACAATTTCAAGATATATTTAGTGGAAAACAAAGAATAACACATGTCTTTTCTTGTAGTATGCTTGTGAGTTGTACCTCCGGTGTTGTCTAAGATGCAAAGAAGTGAGAGAGTATTGTTCCTTTGCCTTCTTTGGATATTGGTTTTTGTGGAAAGGGGTAATGATGCCATGACATGAATTTATCTAATATTTGATTTGATGTTGTAAATTATATTGATTTATCTTAAAGATTTTATTTCAATCGAAATTTTCACTAAGCATCTAGCCGTCCTTATAAATTTTTTTTCCTATTTGGATTCGTGGTTTTTTTTATTTAAGCTAGACTTAAAATATTGAATAGGAAAGGCTATTCCTTTCACTTCGCTGACTAGTTCAATCATTTTTCTAATTTGAATTTCGTTTAATTCATAAACACGTGCAATATCATAATGAAGATAATATAAGAGTTTGTCCTTATTTGACTTTTGTGGATCAACGGTTACTTAATATGCAATTAAGAACCAAGGAAAATATGCTTGAGCAAATTGATTAAGTTGTGTCAAGTTGGGTGGATGACCGCTATTTAGTCCATCTTGACCCCCTCCATTTTAGCCCAAACAAAATTAACCCGTCCATTTGATAATTCACCATCTTGAATTCCTCACCTTCAGCCCAAAACTACCCATTTTCCAATTCTAAGATATACCAAAGTCTTACCATAGTGCCCCTCACTATTTGGATATGCCCTTATACACTCACATATATATATATATATATATATATATATATATATATATATATATATAAACATGGTGTGCATAAATAATTTCCGCTCATTCTCCCAAGGAATTCAACATGCAGTAAAAAGCATGACCTATAGGCTTGCTCTCTAGTGTAAATACTCAACTAATATAGAAACATCAAATCCAGGATCAATTAGGACTTAACTTGGTTGTAATATAGGTTAAGGCACGGGCACGAACTATTTGATCAAGATACTGACTAAGCTCCCTAAGTAATTTAATTACTAACAGTTTGATTTTTTGTAGCACTTCCCTCAATCTCCTATTTTTCCTATGCCTCCTTTTATTTTTAAATCTTTCAAATCTAGGTGACTAGTAAGGATTTTTGGACATTAAGCTCATTCACAATCTTTTTTCTTTTTATTCATTAATTTGTTTCCAGTTTTTCTTCTTTTCTTTCCTACTCAACATCACCATCCTTGTTTAGTAAATTTCACCCTTTTCTTTTTCTTTACTTCACACTTCTAGCTTTTCCCTTCACTTCTCCACTTTCTCCTTTCATGCAAAAAAATTTATTAAAGTGCTCTAGGAGTCATTTATATCAAATAAAAGTCAGTAGAACAAAAGGGATTAGCTTGTAATATATTATCAAAAATAATAGGCTAAGTGCTCAAATGGATAATCTGTGATAATTACATCAAGGTAGGTAAAAATAGGGATACAAATAGCTACCAAAGAAATGTCTATATCACTTCTTAGATTTAACATCCTTATTTCGTTGTACACACACACCGGTAAGTTCTAGATATCAAATTGCAAGCATGTATATACTACAATTCCTCGCTTACATAATGGCACAAATGATTTAATAATGGAAATCAAGATTATAAAAATACATATATCCATATTTCATGGATAACATAATTAAGCCCCACTCTTCGCCACAAGAGTCAAGTTCAAAAAACACTCAAGTGTTTCTACCTTTTCATGCATTTTGAGTGAATCTCACAAAGTTTCAATGATATCTAAAGTGAAGCACCCAGCATTCATAATATATCAAGTTCTTACTTTTCCTAATGACTAAGTTTTTCTTAAGATGATCATCATCCATCCATCATCGAGACAAGTCATGACTCAATGATTAAAAAAATTCTAGACTATCTAATCGATTTTAAGGGACTATCCACCGGAAAAGATTGAAAACAAAACCGGTGAAACCAAAAACAAAATAAAACTAAAAACTACTAAAATAAAAACCAAGCATGCAAGATAAGTCATGATCACAAAAGGCCTACCACATGTATAAATTTAGTTAAATTAAAGCAAAGATGGTATAATGAAGTTCACTTCTCCCACCCCATACTTAATTAGTAGCACTGTCCTTAGTGATAAACAATAAAGCATAAAGTAAAAGAGTGAAGGAAGAACTCCCTAGGCCTCTATTCCTCACCATTAGTAGGGGCAAGAACAACTTCTCCCATTTTTGAATCATCTCCGATCATTAGAAATTGTGTTCTAAAATTTTTTAAGGACTATTTATAAGGTAGAAAAATATCACACAAAATAAATTCGAGTCAAAAATAAATTAGAAAATAATTTCGGAATCTAATTTTGCACTCCGCGCGCAAAGACCACAACGTCGTTTTAACTACGTGACATAGAAGTTGATTTCTTTAAATCACAGTGCTGCCAAACTTAATGTTGCTGACATTTTACTTGCTCAGATATGTTCCTTTTCTTTTGCTTTTGTAATACCCTAAAAGTTCCTAAGATCGACCCTTTGAGAGTTTAATCAGAGAAAAGCAAGCAGTGTTGCACCTAGTCACAGGACGACTCATCAAGGACTCGTGAAGTACTCCCATGAGTGGTGAAGTAATTCGTGAAGTAGGTGGAAGCGTGCCGAGTCGTGGTCGGGGGTGATTACGGATGGAGCCATGAGTCATGGTGTTACCTCACAACCTGGCGAAATGAGTCATGGTTAATGTAGTTGAAAGTTGGAATTTTTAGTGACGACAAAGAGTGAGGAACACGAGCCATCCAGTGACCTAATGACTTGTTAAGTCACTCATGGTCACTGGCACTGAGGTTTTAACATCCAATTCCAGGGGCATTCAAACTTTTAGTTATTTTACCGCCACACCACGCCGTTATTTTGGAGGTTATAACCAGGGGATTTTAGGGAGTTAGTTGGATGTTATCTCCTCATTTGTCTCATTCTTTCAAAGTTAGTACATAGAAAACTCAGATATGAGGTGCAGAGAAAGACTGTTGGGTTCCACTCCCTCCTCGTATTTCTCAAGCAATCCTCAAAGGAAATCTCTACCTGTTGTATATGGGATTTCAACAAGAGAATTTCTATTCCCTTGTGCCCGAAAACCTTTCTAAAATCTTTATCAGTTCTAGCCCTTTTTGTATCGAGGTTAGGGTTGTCTGGAGTTAGAATATGAATTTTCTTCTTGTTATAATTTTCATGATTCTTGAAGGTTGTAGTTAGCTATACTTTATGTTGATATCTATTTCAATGAAAATGTGTTTATCCCTAGTTTGTAAATGTAGTATGAAGAGTCTTGCATAATTGTCCAGATACAAATCTTGCTTGATTCTGATAGTTCTTGTAATCAATAAAATAGCATGTGCTTAGATTATCAAAAAAGTTGAATGATTGATTGTTTAGTCCCAGCCAGTACTTAGCCTTTTCAATATCTTAGCTATCAGTTGATCAGTTTGACTATACCAGTCTCTTGGAGGAGTTCAGCAAAACTCCGTAGTCTCACTATCAGTTGTCGTGGGTGTTCTAGAGAGATGGTTAAGATGCTTTCACCTAAAGCATCTCTAGCCAATCTCGTAACCCTTGTTTCAATTATAAGGTCCTACAGACTTTAGGTTACTTCCAGATAAGTATTACTAACTTATTTCACATCAGGGTCGAGCTATCAGCCTAGTAGTCATAGTTAGAATGCAATGGGAGTAGAAATTAGCACCGAAGGTCAGTTCAGCACCTAGGTTCCTAGAACTATGTTTCCACCGTGTAGTTTTTATCCTGAATGGGCATCAGACAATGATCACCTACTCTGAAGTTACTATAACCTAGCAATGTATAGTGGGCCTTCTCTGATGGGGGTATACATCGGACTCCACCTTTAGCTCACGTGGTTACATATAGGTTATAGTCCCTCCCATAGTATAGTACTAATACCGCGCCCAAAACAATCACGCTTCGCTTTAGCCTGGCCAGAGTTCAGATTTTGGTATATAGTTATGATCCTGGAGTCAGTACTTATGTTACGCGGTTACAGTTATATTTAGTGTTTATTAGTTCAGTTGTGTATTTCTATCATTCTTACTTACATCTTGCATACTCTAGATACTAAGTAATTCATACATATTTTTCATGTTGTATCAAAGGCTATGATACATGTGCACGTTCACCGCATCACGTAGTTCCTCTGTGACGATTTCAGCAATATTATCTTTGGTGAGTACTCATCTTTCGAGGACGGGGATTTAGTTCTATTTCAGTTTCATGCTTTTCAGATTTTAGAGCACGGGGCTTATCCCGCAACTCATCGTTCTTAGATGGATTTCTTAGACAGAGTATCATTTTCAAGATATTTGTAGTCATTTCATAGATTTTTAGTACCTTATCACACATTTTAGTTTTGAGAAAGTTATTTAGTTATGCTTTCTTAGCTTCCAATTTCTGTTTAATTCAGTCTACCAAAGGTGATGTTAAGTCGTGGTTAGCTTGGGGTCACTTGTGGCACCCAAGTACTGTGGTCGCGTCCATGTGTGTGGGACTCTTGGTCATGACAAACTTAGTATTAGAGCCTCCTAGGTTTAAAGTATCCTGATGTCTGAAAGCCACATCAAGTAGAGTCCTTTTTCATGGGTGTGAAGCGTTCCAAACTTATGACGGGGAGGTTATAAGGCACATTAGGAAATTTCCCTTTGTTCATGACCTTTATCGTGCATTGAGCTAACCCCAAAAACATCCTCCTAATCTGCAATTTACTCTTTTAGATAATGTGCCTCCAAAATGAGGAAATGAAAGAAGGACTGGGAACGCTAATCGACCAGCCCCACCAGCTCCAGCAGCCTCAGACGATCGTTTCTCCGCTAAATTTAGGCGATTCTATAATGGCTTAGGCCATGACCAACCAAGTGGACCAAAAAGTGGTGCTGGTCAATACCAATAGGTCTGCAGCTGCGTCCAGAGCCCAAGACTTCACACAAATGAATCCCCCAGCTTTTCATGGATCTAAGGCAGGGAGAAAGATTCGTGATTTAGCTCGTGATGAGATCCGTAAAATCATCCAAATCATGGGTGTCACCTCTATTGAGAGTGTTGGAATTGGTCGCCTACTAGCTGAAAGGGGTGGCTCAGATTTGGTACAAGCAGTGGAAGGAAGGGAGGTCAAATGGAGCAGGTCCAGTAGAGTGGGATCAATCCAAGAGTCACATCTCCAAAGTAGCCGCACATTTCCGCCCGCCCAGTGTGGTAAGAATCACTCCCCGGGAGTGTCATGAAAGGGGCGAAGGTTGTTTTGTTTATGGCCAGCTGGGTCACAGATTGAGAGATTGTCCGTCAGCAGGATGGGGAAGACCCATTCTATCAAAGAAATCTTAAAGACAGGTCGTCCAAATTTCAACAGGGCACTATTTCATATGGGTATGCGCCAAAATCATTTTTATGCCTTTTCTTCTCATGGGACTTCAAGAACTCACCTGATGGTTACGAGTATGTTGCATCTTTTCACATTGGTATATGCCTTGTTAGATCAAGGAGCCACACTTTCCTTCATGACTATATATATTTTTGTTCAGTTTGATATTATTATGAAGGCCTCGTAATCATTTTCGCTCTACTCTAGTTGGTGAGTCGCTTAGAGCCAGCTGGGTATAAAAGTTTCCCAGTCTCAGTGTTGATTAAAGTTATTCTTGTTGATCTAGTAGAACTAAAGCATATCGACTCGACCTCATTCTTGGCATGGATTGGTTACATTCCTATTATGCCTCAGCTTGGATCGGCAGAATTAGAGTTGTCGTTTCGCTTAACGAGCCACTCTTTAGAATGGAAGGGTAGTGTTTTAGCGCCTAAAGGTTGGTTTATTTCCTACCTTAAGGCCAGGAAAATGATTTCAAAGGGTTTCATCTATCACTTGGTTAGATCAGGGATTCTAGTTCCGAGACCCCACTATTCAATGGGCCTAGCTGTTAGCGAATTTCTTGACATCTTTCCGAAGATCTTCCCTGAGTCCCGAAGTGGGAGATAGACTTTGGCATAGACCTTCTTTGAGAGACACCTAGCCCATATCTATTCTTCTTTATAGAATGGCTCCACTGAAAGCCAGGAGTTGAAGAAAAAGTTGCAAGACCTTCTAGATACGGGGCTTCATCACTATAACATCTCTCTATAGGTGCTCTAGTCCTATTCATGCGATAGAAAGATGGTAATGCTTAGAATGTGCATCGACTACCATCAACTAAACAAAGCCACAATTAAGAATGTATCCTCTCGCATGTGATTGATGACTTGCTCCCAATTAGCCTCGTGGAGCTAGTTATTTATCCAAGATAGACTCGATCAAGATACCACCAAGTTAGGGCCAAGGAATGCGACATGCCGAAAATATCTTTCGAAACTTGGTATGGTCACTGCAAATTCGTGGTTATGTCTTTTTTTGGGCTAAACCAATGCCTCAACATTTATTGATGTGATGAACAAAGGTATTCAAGTCGTACTTGGATATGTTCGCTATTGTATTCATATATGACATCTTGGTATACTCCAGGGATGAGGAGGATCATGCTAACCACTCCGAGGATAGTTTTGTAGACTCCAGAGACCGTCAGTTGTTCGCTAAATTTAATAAATGTGAATTCCGGTTGAAGTCAAAGGGCTTTCATCATGTGGTCTCGTGAGGGTATTCGCATGGATCTCAAAAGATAGCAGCACTAAAAGATTGGCCTAGACCCTCATCCTCATCAGATATCAGAGTTTCTAGGTTTAGCTAGTTAATATCGACGGTTTGTGGTGAAGGGTTTTTTTCCATTGCATCCCCTTTGACCAACTGACTTAAAAGAAGTTTAGTGGTCAAACACTTAGGATAAAGCTTCCAAGAGTTGAGGACTTGACTCACTACGTACCCGGTTTTGACCTTGCTAGACGAAACAGATGGGTTCATAGTCTATTGTGATGCTTCCTGAGTTGGCCTCGGTTGCATCCCGATGTAGCGGGGCAGATAGCTATGCATCCGTATAGCCTGAGTTCCAAGAAAGAATTATCTTACTCATGATCTTGAACCGTGAAATGGCATTTGCTTTAAAGATATGGAGATATTACCTCTATGGAGTTCATGGAATGTTTTCACTAACTACAAGAGCCTTCAATATTTGTTCAACAAAGGAGCTGGAACCTTCGTCGAGAAGGTGACCGGAATTATTGAAAGATTATGCATTAGTGTGCTATACCACAGGGGCAAGTCCAATGTGGTGGTTGTTTCCTTAAGAAGGAAGTCTATGGGAAGTGTTGCTCATATCGAAGAGGACTAAAAACCGGCAAATGATATCCACAAGAAGCTCAATTGGGAGTAAAGTTAGTTGATTTAGCCGAGGCAAAGTTGTAATCGTAGTGGCCTAATCCTCACTAGTGGTAGAGGTTAAAGCAGGATTAAGATCCCATACTACTCAAACCGGAAGGAGCAGCTTCTGGCAAAGAGGTGGAGGTCATCTTCAAAGGGGGAGACAATGTGCTTCCCCTTACCAGGAAATTGTATGTTTCGTATGTAGACAACTGGAAATAGTGAATAATTTGCAGAAGCACACACTCTCCAGGTGTATTCATTTCATCCCGGTGTCACTAAGATATATCGTGACTCCACTGGATATCTACTAGTGGAACGACATGAAGAAGGTCATTACAGAATTTATAGCTAAGTGTATGAACTACCAATAGGTCAAGGATGAACACTGAGACCGAGGGGTATGACTCATATCAATATTACTAATTGGAAGTGGGAGGAAGTGAATATGGACTTCATCACAAAAGCCATGGGCCGATCGGCTGGCAGATGATTCAATTTGGGTGGTTGTAGACCTGATGACTAATCCTATTATTTCTTTGGACGGTTAAGACCATGCACTTAGTTGAGGATTATGCTAGATTGTACATCCTGGAGTTAGTCGCATCACGGGTTACCTTTTCCATCATTTCAGATAGAGGTACTTAGTTCACTCAGACTGAAATAATTTCGTAAGGACTTAGGCTAACCAAGTCAAGCTCAACACAACTTTTCACCCACAAATAGACGGACAAGATAAGAGGGCTATTCAAACCTTGGAAACATGTTGAGGGGTGTGTGATTTATTTTCAAGGACAATAGATGATCAACTACCTCTCATTGAGTTTTCATATAACAATAGCTACCACTTCAAAGATTCAGATGGCCCCGCTTGAGGCATTGTATAGTAGGAGGTGTAGATCTCCAATAGGATGGTTCGAATTCTGTGAAGTCGCATGATAGGACAAAAATTAGTTTATGAGGTTATGCAAAGGTTAATCTTATCGTAGAAAGGTTGAAAACAGCCCAGAGCCGAATAAAAGTCATATGAGATGGAGAGAAGAGAGCTAGAGTTTGTTGTAGAGTTTACTGTCATTCTAAAGATTTCACTCTTATGAAAGGGTGCATAATTTTTGTGGAAAGAAAGGAAAATCATTCCAAGATATGTGGGACCTTACACATCTTGAGACATCGCAATGTGGCCTGATACCGCAGTTAGCATCGGTGCACCTAGTCTTCCATGTAATCCTTGGCTGAAGAAATGCATCGGTGACCCAAACCCCATAGCCTCTAGAGAGTGTTGGTGTAGCGATGGTGTCTTTATGAAGAAGTTCAAGTTTAAATACATCGTTCGCAAGTTGAGAAACGAGAGGTCGCCTCAGAAGGTTCTAAATCAACTAAATACCTCATTTTTCCTTTCCAAAAGCAGACATGATGACTAACAATTTCATTTGTTCTCTTGCAGTTCAATCTCAACATGAGGTATTAAATCCCTTCCTAGTACTCTATTTAGTTCTGTACTCACTAGACCTATTCATGTTTTAATATGCACCCTAGTTTCATCAACTCAACTAGCATAATTATATCAGCTTAAGTCAGTCACTCCTTCAGAAATCAGCTAATAGTTTTCAGTTTGGGATTTCAGCTCATTTCCAAGTTTTTCAGTTTATGTAGCCTACATTCAAGGATAAAATGCAGTCCAAGAGGGAGATATTGTAACACCCTAAAAGATTTCCTAAGATCAGAACCGAGAGTTTAAATAGAGAAAAGTAGGAAAATGTTGCACCAAGTCACACATGACTGTCCTGTGACTCGTGAAGTGGGTGGCAGGCTAGTGTCGAGTCATGGTCATAGGGTTACCACGGATGAATCCATGAGGAGGTTACCTCACGACACTTGAAGTGAGTCAACAAACCGAGTTGAAAGTGGAAAATCCCCAAGTGATGACAATGAGTAAGGACCATGGGTCGCCTAGTGACCTAACGACTGCTAGTCACTGGCCGCCACCGGTAGTGATGTTTTTAATGCCCAAATTTTAGGGAATTTTTGTAACTGCTATTTTAATTCCTACAACCACGTCATTTTGGGGGTTATAACCGAGAGAGTTTAGGGAGTTTAGTCAACGTTCTCTCCTCACTCCTCTTATTCTCTCAAAGTTAGTACGTAGAATAACTCATACAAAGAGGTGTAGAGCAAGATCAAGAGTTCCACCTTTCATATTTCTCAAGAAATCTCTGGGGAATTCTACTCTAGGTATATGGGGATTTCAACAAGGGAATTGTTTCCTTCCTTGTTCCCAAAACCTTCCTAAAATCTTTATCAGTACTAGCTCTTTGTATCAAAGTTAGACTTGTTCCATTAGCTTAGATACAAATTTTCTTTTGTTTTAATTTCATGAGTCTTGAAGGTTGTAGTTAAAGGTTATATTTTTATGTTGATATCTCTTTCCATGAAAATGTGGTTTAGCCCTATTCTACAAATGTAGTATGAAGAGTCTTGTATAATTGTCCAGATACATATCTTGCTTGATTCTAATAGTTTTATTAATCAACAATATAGTATAGTTAGATTATCCAAAAAGTTGAATGATTGATTGTTTAGTCCTGGCCAAGATTTCCTAGCCTTTTCAGTATCTTATAAAAATGTTGGCTGGATCAAATTTGACTATACCAGCTTCTCTTGAGGAGTTCGGTAAAACTCCATTGTCTCAGCTATCAGTTGTAAGGGTATTTTTAGACGGTTACGACGCTTTCAACTAAAGAAGCTCTGGCCAGTCTTAGAACCCTTAATTTTAGTTATCGCTCCTATAGACTTCTACTTATTTCCCGATAAGTAATCCCACTTTTTTTCTTGGAACATCGTGTTAGGAGCTATTAGCCTAGTAGTCACAATTAGAAATTTGAAAGTGAGTATGACTTAGCACCGAGGGCGGGGTTCAGCCCACCCAAGTTCCTAGAACTACATTGCCACCGTAGGCTTTTTAGCCCGAATAGGCATCAAACAATGATCACCCGCTTTGTTTACTATACCCTAGCAAGGTATAATGGGCCTTCTCCGACGGGGCAGACATATGACTCCACGTTTAGCTCACGTGGTTACATATCAGTTATAGTCTCTCCCGCAGTATAGTACAATATCGCTCGCCCGGAATAGTCACAAGCCACCTCCAACTTAGTTATTCACCAAGATATAGTTATGATTCTCGCCGCACATTCAAAGTACTGATGCATATTTTCCATGTTGTATCATATTATGATACAGATGCAGGTTCTTAGTCGCAGCATCGTCAGTAGTTCCCTTCAGATGATTTCAGTAGCATTATCTTTGGTGAGTCCTCGTCTTTCGAGGATAGGAATTTAGTTATATTTCAGTTTCTTCCTTTTAGATTTTAGAGTTAGCCGGGGGCTTGTCCCAAAGAATCCTCGTCGCCTAGATGGCTTTTAGAAAGAGTGTCATTTTAGTATGTTTGTAGTCGTTTCATAAATTTTGAATACCTTATCAGACATTTGATATTTTGAGAAAGTTATTTAGTTATGTTTTTCTACTTTATGCTTCTATTTAATTTAGTTGACGGCAGGATGTTAAGCCATGGATTAGTTTGGATCACTTGTGGCACCAAGTATCGTGGTTAAGGCCCATGGTGTAGACTCGGGTCGTGATAGATTTTCGAGATAAATATTAACATTTTAATGATTTTCTTTCCATTGAGCTCGCTAATTTTCTTATACTATTTTTTATTTTAAATCATTTTTTTTCTCCAAATTTCTTCATATTCATAATGCTTTATTCATTTTCACCGACAAGCCCTCCACTTCGTGGACCTTCCTTTGCGCCCCATTTTCAACATTCATGCTCAAAATTGTGGTTTATGAATTAACTCCTTAACACTTTTTAAATAAACATATCAACTCTAAGAAAATTCAAAAATTAAATTATCGTGGGTTGCCTTCCAAGCAAAGACCGATTTAACATCGCGGCACGTGGGTATCTTGATTATTCAAACTTCATCAAGATACCCCCTTGATTGCTCTCCAAGAAGCACCTAATTTAACATCACGACACAACGCATATTTCACTTAAAGATCCTTTCAATGTTTCCTCCTTACGAAGCTAAGACAATTTATTAACACCCGAAAGAATAAAATCAACTACCAAAAAATGTAAATCAAGCAAAATAAAGATTATGTCGTTTAGACACCTACTAACTATTTCAACACCATATTCCCCGCAACAACGCCAAACTTGATCACACCCAAATTACACCTCGCAATTGAAATATAAAGTGGTCATTGTTTAAATATAGTAGCCCAACAAAGGTTGGGGTCGATTCCACAGGAATAGGCATAAATAATATGTTAACGGTAAACAAACTAACTTGTAATGAATATTTCAAAGAGGTGGGAGTTAAATTAAAATAAAATATTTTATTTTTTTTATTTTTTTTAGTTTTTTTATTTATATTTTCTAGTTGACATATTCTCTAATGTTTTCCATGACTTCATAACTTAGTAAGTAGACTTTACTAGTGATCTATCCCGGTGAATTTTGTGTAGTGGACTTATGTTTAGTACATCTAATGTTTCTCGACATAAAGACTACACTTATTTACTTTCGGTCTCAAAGTGCATTTGTTAAGTACACCAATAGACAATAGATGCTTTCTACCCATCTTTCTTTCGGTCTAAAAAGTGTGTATATTATATCTTTAAATAAGTCTTGGACTTCCAACTATCCCGGCTAGAGCTCAAGTTAATTAGATGAGAATTATTAATCTCAAATTTTCATTGCTACTCTCTTTCTTAACTTTAACCTCCTTGGTCAGGCAAGTTAAAGATAGGGGCTTGTTTCAATATTTGCAACCGCTAAAAAACATTATTTAAAATGATGAGAATAATCACTTAATTTACCATTTGAGAATTACGTTTTATTATGCCTACATTTGTTAATCCATTCTGATTCCCACAACCCTAGCCTAAGATATTTAGTCGCTCATATTTATGAGAAAATAAATAAAAGATATAAAAGAATTCATAATGAAATACTTACACAAATATTTACTGTTCAAAATCTCCAAGCTAAAGGTTCCGCAAAACTTGATGAATTTCCAACAAGTCAACTACTATTATACAAGTTCTCCTTATGTGTTGGATGAAGCCCACAGTAATGGGACTTGGACTTTGACACCTAAAAATATGTTATGAGAGGGTATTTATAATAGTATAGTAAGCCTTCATTGTTCCTTCAGATTTGACCGGGGTTTTCCTCTTTGTTCCTAGTAGAATTGGGATTTGACTTTTCTAGATGTCCAAACTTGATTGTGCCTTGCACTCACCATAAAGCACAAAATTGTATGTCCGGGCTGCGTTTTGCTGCACCGAAATGGTTGTGCGGCACGCAATCCATAGCACAGCCTATGCCTGCAGTAATCACACCCCTATATGCTCATCTCGTCAACTCGCTTTTGCCATTCTTGCACTTTCAAGACACAATTATGACCAGATCCATCACTTTTATACCTGAAAGCATATAATCATATGTGTTAGCTCTTTTTCACAAATATATCATAAAACACATGAAAACACACAATTTTTATTCACAAACATAGTAAAGTATAGGCAAAACGCCTAAAAACACGTAAATTCACCTGCTCATTAATGATCTACTCAGAGTCCTCCTGCCGGAGATTGACTTTGGTGTATCGACCTTCCCTAATACACAGCCTATATCCATTACTCTCTTACAAAATGGCTCCCTAAAGATAAAGGAGTTGAAGGAACAGTTGAAGGATCTCTTAGATAATTGTTTCATCAAGCCTAGTAAGTCCTAAGGTGCTTCTACTCTTTGTTTGGAAGAAAATATGATTATGTCAGAATGTACATTGACTATCATCAGTTGAACAAAATCACAAAATTAAGAATAAGTATCTCCTCCCAGGATTGACACTGTCTGACCATCGGGTGCTAAGTGCTTTTTGAATATAGACCTCGTGATCCGCTATCACTCGTGGTTAGGGATTTAAGGCGAATTCTTCAGACTCGATATGGTCACTATGAGTTTGTAGTTATGTCATTTGACTAATGAATGCCTCCTGCAACTCTTATAGATTTGATAAACAGGGTGTTCAAGTAGCTATTTTTATATGTTCACCATCATCTTCATAGATGATATCCTCATATACTCTTAGAGTGGCGAGGAGCATGCCATCATTTGAGGATTATATTGCGTACTCTTAAGGATCATCGCTGTTTCCTATGTTTAGCTAGTTTGGCTTGGGATGTAGTTAGTTGCATTTCTTGGCCAAGTGTGGTGTCTAGTGAGGCCTAGACCTATCACTCCTACAAACATTAGGCGCTTTAGGCTTAGCCGGCTACTATCGAGGTTCGTAGAGAGGGTTTTTCGTTCATTGTTGCACCATTGAGTAAATTGACCAGAAGAAGCTCAAATTTTAGTGGTTCGACTCTTGTAAGAAGAGTTTTCAAGAGCTAAAGGCTTGACTCATTTCAGCTCCAATATTGACCCCGCTGCAGGGCACTCAACTACTGTGGTGTATTATGATGCTTCCGTGGATTGGCCTCGGGTGTGTGTTGATGTAGTATGGGAGGTCATTTCTTATTCCTCAAGATATCTTAAGACTTATGAGAAGAATTATCCGATGTATGATCTCGACTTAGCAGCGATGGTGTTTATTTCATTTTGGAGATTGTTTCTATGGGTCTTGGTAATTGTGCCGGTTTTAGTACAACTTTTCACCCATAGATAGATGCACAGGCGATCAAACCATTTATACTCTTGAGGAACATGTTGAAAGCTTTCATGGTTGATTTCAAAGGTATTTTCGACGATCACTTTCCCCTCACAGTTTGCCTACAATAACAACTACCATTATAGCATTCAGATGGGCTTCGTTTGAAGCACTTTATGGGCGGAGGCGTAGATCACCTATCAATGGTTTGAGGTAGGTGAGGCTACATTTATTGGACCTAATTCAATTCATGATGCTATGGAGAAAGTTTAGCTTATTAGGAAAAGGCTGAAATGTACCCAGAACTGTCAGAAATCATATGTGATGTTAGGAGGGAGAGAGCTTGAGTTTGAGGTTGATGATTGGGTATTTCCTCGAAGGTTTCGCCCATGAAGGGAGTTATAAATTTGGCAAGAAGGGAAAGCGTAGTCCCTGATATATTTGTCCTTGTGATTCTGAGATGTGTTGGCAATGTGGCTTAAGTGAGTTAGAGTTACCAGCAGAGTCATCTTAGGCATCTAGTCTTCCATGTGTCTTATTGAAGAAGTGCCTTGGGTGATTTGACCTAGTTGTACCGGGATGGAGAGAATTAGGTGAAAGATAGCCTTACTTATAAGGAGGTTCTAATTGAGATCCTTGATCGTCAGGTTCGAAAGTTGAGGAAAAAGGAGCTAGCTTCAGTGAAATTCTTGTGGAGGAATCCAACAGTCAAGGAGCTACATGGGAAGACGAAGAAGTATGATGGCGAGATACTGCACCTTTTCCCTCATATATGTTCCAGCATAAGGTATTAGTTTCCTCCTTATTACTCTATTTAGTTTCATGTCAAGTTAATGTCTCTCAGTTCCTTTCATGTATTAGCATGCATATATGTTTCATGAATTCAGCTCACTCATGTATATTAGTTCGGAATCATTCACTCCATTAGTTTTCGCTATAGCCTTTCGCTTGGGATCAAGTAAAATTTCATTCCCTATCTATTCGCCTTAGTTATCCTTCATATTCGAGGATGAATATTCCCAAGGAGATAATGTAATACCCCAAAAGTCCCTAATATCATATTTGAGACTTATAGCAGAAACCAGCAGGAAAACGGCACCAGGCCATTGAACGACCAATATAATGGGTCATCCTATGAACCAATGAGTCGCTGGTTACCCTGCAGGATGAACTTCAGGAATTTGTCAAAATCTACCTAGAACCGATGAGTGGATTGTACGACCCATTATTTGATTGTACCAACCATTTTTTTTAGTCATTGTAGCAAGTTCAGAGGATACTTCCGAAGGTGAAACCAACGAAGGAACACACGTATCTAGAGTATACCAACGACCTGTATGGGTCATTGGTTCTGCCAACAATTATGTTTAGTAGTCCAGGGTTATTTAATTAAAACCCTATTTTAACTACTAAGTGACATCATTTTAAGCTTCCTAAAGGGATTATTAAGGTTTATGCTTAGCCTAAACCTCACTCTCTTCAAAACACCATAGGTTGGATTTCTCTCTCAAGGAAAGGCTAGGTTTCTTCATCATCTTCTTCTCAATTTCTGGTTCTTCTTCAAATAAAGTTAAGGATTTATCAAGCCCAGGTATATAGGGTCATGAATAGATTCATTCCACCATGCATAATTTCATTCAACTTAAGGAATTCAATTCTCCCAATCATGATTTTATGAATTTCTAGGTTAGACCCAATTTTGGCTAAAACTCATGATCTTCTATGAAGTCACCTTTATTCAATCCATGTTTTATGATTATGAATGCAGGTTTTATACAAGTATCTCTTATGAGCTTATGTTTCTCAAGTTATGATGACTACTCAATTATGCAAGAATTTCTCATAATCTCAAGCTTATGTATTATGGCCGAATCAACGCATTGTTTTCATGGATAGTTCATGTATGTCAAGTATAACTATGATTTTCATGTTTACAACTATTCCATGAAAAACCAAGTATGTGTTTCATTATTATGTCTATGAACAATATACATATTTTTGGGGAGTAGTATCTAGCACTGAGTAGGTCGGAGTTTCAGCGCACCTAGGTCTCAGAACTATGTGCCACCATAGGTAAATATTCATGTTTTGGGCCTCGCCAGAGAGTGTTCCCCTTGCACGATGAGGCTCACGAGTGATATCACGCCTTTATCATTCTCTGCCCTGGCGGCTTGACGGCTCTACAACTTGAGCGAGATAGTTGGGCACATGTGCTCATTCATGTTGTTGTCACAGAGAGTCTCCACCGTTCCATGATTTTCGCTGCATGTTCATGGTTCATGACTTATGATTTATGACATGATATTTTGTCTCAATATATGTTTTATAAGGTTTTACTTATGAAATGAACCATGTCTAGCTTTATGACTCGCTTTGGAAAACTTGAGCCATGTTACTCAAATTTTATGACGAAACTCATGTTTTAGCTTGTTCTATGCTCATGATTTTAGAATCTCATTTTACTATCATGTTTTACTTATCCTACATACTTAGTATATTTAAAGTACTTACCACATACTTTTATGCTATATCATCTCATGATAGGTTCGGGTGACGCCCAACCCCGACGTTAGCTTTGTTCCTTCACCCATTCCATCCTCAGCTTTGGATAAGTCCTCAACATTCAAGCACTAGCTAGTCTTATATTTTATTTTTCATGTCTTTTGGTTTAACACTTAGTTAAGCTAGTTGGGGGCTTTGCCCCAACAGTTCATCTTATGACTAGAGGCTTCTGCATCTATGTGTAGATTTTCGATGGTGACTCGCATTTCCGTTTATGTTGTATCAGATTCTAGACTTCCATTTTATATTTTATATTTTATGATTTACTTTCACTTAGTTATGTTTGTAACGCATGTAAGCCATGGGTTAGTTTTGAGTCATTCGTGGTTCTAGGTCCCGTGTCGCGCTTCAAGGCCCATGCCTAAGTTGTGACATACCTTGAGAAGAAGATTCTTTCTAGAGATTGAGTTCTTAGAGCTTTGAGGAGGAACCCTAACTTGGCTTGAGAGAATTATTGAAACTTCTACAATCTATTTGAATAAGAGAGAATGAGAGAGGAACGTCGACTAATCCCTTTAATTCCTTCCAAAATACCCAATATGGCGTAGTTTAGAAATTAAAAGAGTGGAGAGTTACGAAAATACCCCTAGAATCCTATATAAAAAACTTCCCACCCAGTGACCATACCTACACCACGAGTCATTGGCTTCACCATGACTCAGGTGACCCGCCTATGTGATGGACCGATTACTTCTCTTATCTTCATACAATAGACCCTACCATGACTCCATCACTGGGATAATTCCGCATCTTTACATCCTCTCATGGTTGTTTATGTTCATGTGGCACATTCTCTAAATCTCATCCAATAAGTCGTTACTACAACTCAAGCTTACTTGGGTCCAATGAGTTATCCCGTGACTGCTACAACGTAACTTCGACCGTCCGTAACCAACGGCCGTGACTTATTCGTACCTTTTCACCATGACTCATGTTAGGGTATCTTGGTTAAAAGTTGAAATTGCTGAGGCTAACCACGACTCACACAATGAGTTGTTGTATCAAACCAATACTCGTATGATGAGCCTTTCTGAGGAAAATAGCAACATTTTTCTATTGGTTTCTACTCAATATCTCAAAGGTCTAATCTTAGGGACTTTGGGTGTTAAGTATTATATCCCCTTTGGGAACATTCATCCTTGAATGGAGTCTAATAGAGATGAAACATAGGAAAGAGTTGCATCTCAATACTGAAAGCTATAGACTGAATACCGATGGAGTGATCGAACTAAGATAAGGCAATTAAAATCAATTATGAAATGTAGCCCATGATACTACAACATGAGAGGAACTACGAGACATGAAACTGATATGAAACTATTAGAGTACTAAGGATGAAACTAGTATCATGCTGGATCTGAGATGAAGGGAAGAGGTAAGGGTACATGGCCATTATATCTCCTTTGGCTTCCTAAGTGAGTTCTCTAGTCGGGTTTCTCCAAAGAAATTTCATCGGGTGACCTCTTTGTTCTCAACTTGTGAACCTTATGATCAAGAATCTCAACTTGGACCTCTTCTAAGAGAGACTATCTTTCACTCCTACACTTTCCAAAGGAACAACTGAGGTCGGATCACTAATGCACTTCTTCACCGTAGACACATGAAAGACTAGATGCACCGATTCTAATTTCATAGCAAGTCTAAATTTCTCATGTGCCACTTTGCCAATGAGCCTCAGAATCCTGTAAGGACCAACATATCGGGGACTAAACTTTCCTTTCTTCCCAAACCTCATCACCCCCTTCATAGGTGAAATTTTCATAGACCAATTTATCAACAAAGAACTCAAGTTCTCTTTCTCTCATATCCGCATATGATTTCTAATGGCTCGAGATGTTTTCAATCTTTGTCCGATAAGCCGAATTTCTTGCATGGCCTCGTGAACTGAGTCTAACCCTATCAAGGTAGCCTCACCAATCTCAAACCACCTATAGGACAATATGTACCTCCTATCGTAAAGTGCCTCACTTAGGCCATTTGAATGCTAGAGTGATAATCTGTTGTATGAAAATCCTGATGAGAAATAGGTGATCATCCCAATTACCCTTAAAATTGATCACGCAAGCTCTCAACATGTTCTCTAGAGCCTAGATGGTTTGCTCAGCCTAACCATTTGTCTTCGGTTAAAAAGTTGTGCTAAGATTAAACCGAGCACTAGTTCTTTCAAATGAATTTCAAAATGCGAGAGGAACTGAGTGCCCCTATCAAAATTAATGGACAAAGGAACTCCATCTAGCCTGACCAACACCCGAATGTAAAGTCTAGCATAACTTTGGTTGAATCAGTAGTCTTAACTAGTAAAAAATATGCTAACTTAGTCATCCGGTCCACAACTACCTATAGCGACAATGCTAGTGGTATGTAAGGAGTTTAACCTATAATAAAGATCCATATTTATCTCTTCCCACTTTCAAGTAGGAGTATTGATATCCTGAGACATACCTCCCGACATTTGGTTCTCAACCTTAACCTATTGGAAATTTGAGCACTTAGCCTTAAATTCCACAATATCCTTCTTCATGCCATTCCATTAATAGACTTCCTCGATCACTAAGATAATTCTTGGCCACACTCGGGTGAATAAATTATCAAGAATTGTGGGCTTCTATTAATATCAACTTCCTCAAATCATCCATATCTGGAACACACAATCTACCTTTATAACAGAGCACGCCATCTCCCCTTTTGGAGAATGCCTCTACCCTTTCTTGAGAACCACTCCTTCACTTTAAGCAATATTGATCAATATCCTACCTTTGATTTAACATCCATCACTAGGGGAAGACTTTGAGCCATTCTAAACTGTGACTCTATCTTCCGTCGAATCAACCAAATGAACTCCTAGATGAGCTAGCCTGTGATCATCTCTAACCAGCTCTTTCTTATAATAATATCCCTATGCTAAGACTAGACTTTCTTGATTTAAAAATTGAAGTTGGCAAGTAAATCTAGAAAATCATCACAGAACGAGTCATGTAACGGGTCATTAGTTCCACTAATGATCCATAGGAGGTGTCCATGGTGAGATGCAGCAGAGTTGAAGTTGGGAGTAATCGGCCGTGGAATCCACTCCGTGGTCCGATGTCACAAGTCGTGACTTGCGCCGTGGTGAGACCGGTCCTGGGGCCTAAGAGGAAGTAACATGTCATAGGACTACTTATTGTGAGCAGCAATTGACCGTCATCTAATGTAGCACTCGTCCTATCGAGTAATGGTGTTCGAATCGAGAAGTCTGGGCCAGGGCAATGGATGCAACGGATGGATACCACGAGTCATGAACTTGTGCACGACCCATTGGATCGGCCGTTGTCACCGCCAGTGCTGCTTTTTTAGGAAATTTACTAAGAGTATTTTCGTCAATTTAAGTCCTAGGGTCCTAAAACTACAATTTAAGGCTTTCAAATGCAAAGATTTAGAGGGGAAAATCTACCCTAGGCTCATTCACATCCATGCATATTCAAGGGGCTTAGGAGGTGATCAAGTTAGAGCTCTTCAAGTTTTCCTTCAATATTCCATTAGGATTTCAAGGAAATAAAATATTATCTTCCCCATGTATGTAGGGTTATTAATGGGTGAATCCTTCACGCCCATGTCTAATCTCTTTAAATCATAATTTTCTATGTTGATTCTATGGGGTTTTGACCTATTGCATGAAATTCCTAATTTTGCTACATGGGTATGATTTAAATGAGTTTTTATTATTGAATTATGAATTATGGGCAGGTTTTATGTTGCTTTCCATTAAAATCTTGTTTCAAGCTTTATAAATTCAAATGCCTATTTATGAGAAGTTTTGAAAGTTGAGATTTATGGTGAATGTTCATGTATGACAATGTATTAATGATGAAAATCATGTTTTCAAGTTACCCACATTTACAATCATGTTTTCAAGTGAATTGAGTATTTTCAAGCATGTTAAAGTATTGGGAAATGTCCACATGTTCAAGAATGATTTATGACTTATGATATGGATTTCATGATTGATCGATTTATGACGTTGTATAATTTACGGGCCCTTGATTCATGGATAAAATTGTATGTAAATGGGGATCAATGATGTTAATATTTACTTGGCCATGAATCTCATGAATGATGTTTATGATTTACGTACGAGCCTAATGTATGTTTTTGGGAGCAAGTGTCTGACACCGAGCAGCTCGGCGTTCAAAGGACTATGCCGATGTCTCATACCTACGTGCCACCATAGGTTAGTATTGATAGATTACAATGTTAACGGATCCCCTCTTGTGATATCACATAATACATGTCTCTGGCTTGGCAAGCCCGGGACCACTCTCGCCCACTTGACTTGAGATAAAGTAGGGCATCATGTGTAAGGCCTCTACCATGATGGTGTTGGTTATGATTAGTCCTCACACGTTCAATAGTTTTTATACATTTTTATGTTTATGTTACTTTTGCTAAAGTTATGATTTATAAAGTTTTCTTATGACTTTGATAATTAATGGATTACAAATATTCTTTGAAAACCTTGAGCCTTATGTTCACTATGATATTTAAGATATGAGCATGTTGTCCTACTTATGATTTCTATGTATTTTAAATGTCCTGCTTTTACTCTTACCTTGCATATTCAAGATATTTCACGTACCGACCACATACTCTATGTTGTATCGTTTTTTGATACAAGGTCTGATCATCGCATAACACCGCCATTAGCTCATTCCCTGTGAGTTAGCATCCATACCATTGATGAGTACTATCCCCGAGACAAGTTGATATCGTGGCTATCTCTTTATGCCGCCTTAGACTTTTTGGGTTAGTTGGGTATATCTTCCCATCAACCCATCGTATATGTTAGAGGCTTTCGACTATGTATAGTACTGTTCTGTCATGCATGAAGTGCTTTTCGTTTCCATGTTATGTTATGATTATGCTTCCACTATGCTATCATGTTGAGAAATTCTGCTTTACTGGATTGAGATAGATATATATATTCATGCTATGGATCTACTTGAGCTCTGAGGCTCCTTGTCCCATGTGTCTATTCGTGCTCGTTCAGCCAGATAAACTTAGTATCAAAGCAATAGGTTTGATATATCCTAGGGTGTCTAAAATCCGCATTAAGTAGAGTCTTTTTTGATGGGTGTGAAGTGCGCCACCCTTATGAAGAAGACGCTACGAGACATCTAGGAAATGTTCCCTTCTTTTATGATCTATGCCATGCGATGAAACGCCTCCTTATCCTCTAACTTGTGCTATTCACGATTGCAAGTAATCATGGCTCCCTCAGAGTTAACAAGAGAGGAATCGGAATGGAAACGCCACGAGGATGGCAACGGAGACGGCACCAATAAGCCCCCACCAGTCCAGGAGCACTATGCACCGGAGTCGGTTGCCCATGCTGAATTTTGGGCAGCTATTCCGATGCTAGCGTTGGCCTTTACCGCTGTAAACCAAGAAAAGGGCGCATGTCTCCAAGAAACGGGAGTGCTACAAAGAAGACGTCGTAGATTTCTTGAGGATGAACCTGCCAGAGTTTATTGGTTCAAAGGTGTAGACGAGGATCCACATGAGTTTATTGATGATTGTGAAGATCACCTGTGTCATGGGGGTGAAATGGGCCGGGTGTGCTAAGCTGGCCTCTATATCGCTTCGAAAAGGGGTCACACACATCTAGTTTCGACAAAGGGAGATAATAGGCCACCGAGCAGCCCCCGCTACTTGGGAGGAGTTCCACGCTTCCCCAAGATCGCTCTTTCCCTCGTGAGATGAGGGAGTTGGAAGGCACGAAGTTCGTGAATCGTAAGCAGGGAAGATGAAGGTACAGGAGTATGCCTTGAGTTCACTCGCTTTTCAAAGTACACCCAGAGTTAGTGGTTGATCAAAGGACGCGAAAGAGCAGGTTTGTTGATGGGGTGGCGAACTATTTGACAAAAATATCAGGACCGATGGTGCCTCCACCAGGATATGGATTTCCCGATAGTCTTATACTTGGGAAGATGAAGCAGCAGATATAAAGAGAGGAGGGTACTTCAATGACATACAGGAACACTAGGTGGAATCATGTACGCCTTAGAGTACAAAGGTCCAGTGTGTCACCTGGGCCCTCAGATACAGCAGAGGCCAGCTCCAGCACCATCATCATCTAGTGTACCATCCAAGACCTAAGGGTGATCAGAGGAGCAAGGCCTTAGGTTCAGAGACTCTAGGCATGCAGTAGAGCACACCTTTCCAGCCTGCGGGAGTATGGCAAGATTCATGTCGGGGAGTGTTGCTCGGCTCAGATATCTATTATGAGTACGGTAGATCCGGCCACATGCTCCGAGCGTGTCCATTTTCTAGACAAGATGATGATAGAGGTTGTGCACAAACTACCAGTCACAAGCCTTCCACTTGCTTTAAAGTGGAAGGGTAGTTCGGACGCTCGTAGGTCATTTTATTTTCTTCTTTAAGGCCAGGAAGATGACCTCTAAGGGTTAATGTATACCATCTTGTTATGGTTAAGGATGTTGAGTCTGATAACATTATCCAAATACTGGGCCTAATGGTATGAGAGTATCCAAAGTGTTCTACGCATTTACTGTGTATTCCTCCCGAGAGGGAAATCGATTTTGGTATTGACCTTATTCCCTACACACAGCCCATACTCCATTCCTCCTCCCTACAGAATGTCTCCAGCTGAGCTAAAAGAGTTGAAGGAGCGCTAGCTGATCTTTGGTTAAGGGTTTCATTAGACCAAGAAATTCCCCATGGGAGCACCAGCTTTATTCGGTCCGAAAGAAGGATGGTTCCTTCGTATATGAATTGACTATCAATAATTGAACAAAGTCACTATCAAGAACAGGTATCCTCTACCCAAGATTGATGATTTATTTGACCAGCCTGTGGTGTCAAGTGTTTTTCTCAAGATAGATCTCGTATCCGTACCACGCCTTAAAGTTTGGGAGAGCGACATCCCAAGACAGCCTTTCAGACATGGTGGTCATTATGAGTTTGTAGTTATGTCTTTTTGAACTAACAAATGCTCCCGGCTCTTATGGTCTTGATGAACAGAGTGTTGAAGTCGTATCTGGATATGTTCATAATTGTGTTTATTGATGATATCCTCGGTACTTCCTGAGCAATGAGGAGCATGCCGCTTCATTTGAGGGTGGAAAGTACAAACTCTCAATGATCATTAGCTATATGCTAAATTCAAATAAGTGTGAGTTTTGGTTGAACTCGTGGCATTTTTGGGCCATGTGGTATCAAGTGCGGGCATACAAGTGGACTTCGTAAGATAGAGGCAGTAAAGAACTAGCCTAAACCGGTGAATCCTTTTGATATCTTGAGCTTTTTGGGCTTAGCTGGCTACTATCAGAGATTTGTTGAATTTTTTTCATCTATTGCAGCACCCTTGACCAAATTGACCCAAAAGAAGGCAGAAATTCCAATGGTCGAGGCTTGCAGAGAGGAGCTTTAGAGTTGAAGACTCGACTTTCCTCAAGACTAGTGTTAACTCTACCCGAGGGTACTGATGCTTCCTGGTGTATCAGATGTTTCAAGGATCGGACATAGGTGTGTATTGATGCAGCACTTTAAGGTTATAGCATATTCCTCCGCATAATTGAAAATTCATGAGAAGAATTACCCGGCCCATGACCTTGAATCAACGCGGTGGTATTCGCTCGAAGATATGGAGACATTATTTGTATAGGGTCCACTTGGATGTGTTTATGGATCGTAAGATTCTATAATATGTGTTTACTCTTAGAAGGATCTCAATCTTTTGCTTATTATGTGGTTAGAGCTACTTAATGACTACGATATTAGTGTGCGCTTTACCTTCCTGGCAAAGTTAATATCGTAGCAGATGCACTTAGTATACTTCTATGGAAAGTGTGTGTCCTATGTGGATGAGGGAAGGAAAGAGCTAGTGAAAGACGGCATCGACTTGTAAGGTTGGGAGTTCGGTTGGTTGATTCGACCAATGGCGCAGGTTCTTGTCTGTATCAGATCGAATCGGCTCTGTGACTAATGTAAAAGCTAGACAAGACGAGGACACTATTTTGTTAAAGTTAAAGGAAGAATAAGAAGGTAGAGGTCTTCTCCAAAGAGGGAGATGGTGTGCTTCGATACCAGGGTCACTTATGTGTTCCGGATGTTGATGGTTTGAGAAATCGGATGTTGCACGAGGTTCATGGATCTAGGTATTTAATCCATCCTGTGTGCTACCAAGGTGTGTACCATGACTAAGGGAAGTCTATTGATGGAATGGCATGAAGAAGGACATCGCAGAATTGTAGCTAAGTGCCCGAACTGGCAGCAAGTAAAGGTTGAGCATCGTAGACAAGGAAGGTGCTTTAGATACGTGAGTTCCTACTTGGAAGTGGGATGTAAGCATTCAGGATACCATACACGGAGCTTCTGCTAGTCTATGCTGATTTTCGTAGCTATTCAGATGCTTGTGCAGCATCTTAACCGCTCAGGTCAATCAGCAGGCAGTTGCGTATGTCCCGAAAAATGGTAATGTGGTATGTACCAAGTCGTGGATTTCTGAGAATGAACTCCGCCTGCAGTTCCTTAGGTCAAAAGCAGAGAGGACTCGCATGAGTTCATTGTCGAGATTGTGAAGACTGGCCTAGGTCATGGGGGTGAATGTGGGGCTGAGTGTGCTGGGAGATTGCCTCTGCTATTAGTTGAAAGGGGTCGCACACATCTGTTTTTGACAATGGAAAGATAGTAGCGCCAGAGTAGGCCTCTTTTGCCACTTGGGAGGAGTTCCATACATGCCTTTATCGATTCTTCCCCGTGAGATGAGGGAGTTGAAGGTAGCCGAGTTCATGAATCTTAAGAAGGGGAGGATGTTGTTATAGGAGAAAGCTCTTGAGTTCACTCTTGTCAAAGTACATCCCAGAGTTAGTGGTTGATCAGAGGGTGGAGTGGAGCGGTGTTTGTCTACGGGGTGGAAAGCTACTTGGAAAAAGATTGCAGGACCGCTATGCTCCACTCCATTAGATAGTCTTGTACACCCAGCGCATAATGGATGCGGTAAAATGAGGGGGAGAGAGGCAAAAAGGGCCTGGACAGATAGCTATGGGTTCACTTCAAAGAGAGATCCACGAATGGTCACCACCTCCTCGTATCTGAACAGAGGTCACTAGCTCCAAGACCAACATCGCCTAGTGTTCCATCCTGCACTCCAAGGGTGATTAGGAGGAGCAGTAAGCCTCAGTTCAAGGGATCAAAGGGGCATGCAGTAGAGCACACCTTTCCATCCTGGTGGAAGTGTGGCAAGATTCATGCCGGGAGTGCTTGCTCGGTTTATATGTTTGTTATGGGTGTAGTGGTGACCCTGCGCTTCATGCGCCGAGTGTGTCCATTGCTAGAAAATGATGATAGAGTCCATGAACAAACTAATAGGCCAATAGCATCTCCAGCACATTCATTCCCACAGGGGGCATCCACTAGTAGGGTGATGGATAGCACTCAAAATAGATTATTTTCCCTCGCCTCGTGCCAGGTGCAGGAGACTTCACCCTGAGCGTGGTTATGGAAATGTTACAAGCGTTTCACCTTGATTCTTATGTTTTGTTAGATCCAGTGGATACTTTCATCTTTTGTGACACCTTATATTGCTAATAACTTTGGAGTCAGTCCTGAAATTCTGTCAGAACCATTCTCAATCTCTACCCTGCTGGTGATTAAATTGTAGCTAGGCGGGTGTATAGAAGTTGCCCGATCACAAGATTACATAAAGACACCTCAACAAACATTGTAAAATTAGTCATGCTGACTTTGATATTATTCTCGGCATGGATTAGCTGTATGTAAATGTTTGCTTCTTGTTAATTGTAGGACCCAGCAAAGGAGCACGCTTTCCAGTGAGCTCGCCTTGGAGGCAGAAGTTCGATCGCACCGTAGGTCGCTTTATTTCCTATCTTAAGGCCAAGAAGGATTTCCAGTTGTGTGTACCATCTAGTTAGGGTTAAGGATGTTGGGTCCAAAACCCCGACTATCCAGTCTATCCTGGTAGTATGTGAGTATCCGTATATTCCCCTGATGATTTACCTGTGTTCCTCCGAGAGGAAAAATTGATTTCACATCGACCTCCTTCCCCGACACACAAACTTATATCTATTCCCTCCGTGCACGGCTCCATATGAGCTAAATGAGTTGAAGGAGCAAATAGCATTCCTGGATAAGGGTTTAATGACCAAGCAAGTCTCCATGGGGTGCACCGGGCTCCATTTGTCCATGAAGGATGGTTCCTTCGGATGTGCATTGGCTATCGGTAATTGAACAAGGTTATCATTAAGAACAGTATCCTCTAGACAGGATTGATGATTTATTTGACAAGCTCATGTCCCAAGTGTTTTTCAAGATTAACTTTATCCGGTACTGGTCACTGTGAGTTTGGGAGAGTGACATCCCGGAAGATAGTCTTCGGGACGCGATATGGTCATTATGAGTTTGTAGTTATGTATTTCGGACTAACGAATGCTCCTACAGCTTTGTGACTTGTTGAACAGGTGTTCAGGCCATACTTGGATATGTTCGTGATTGGTTTATTGATGACATCTTGATATATTCTCTGAGTGAGGAGGAGCATGTCGCTATTTGAGGGTGGTGCTATAGACTTCAAGGACGCGCCTTTATGATAAATTCAGAAAGTGCGAGTTTTAGTTAAACTGAAGGGTGTTTTTGTGCCATGTGGTATCAAGTGAGGCACAAACAGGACTTCAAAAATAGAGGCGGTGAAGACCTGGTCGACAGGTGAATCCTTCGTAGATTCGGAGTTTTTTGGCTTAGCTGGCTACTATCAGAGATTTTTTGAAGGTTTTCATCTATTGAAGCACTTTTGGACCAAATTGACCCAAAAGAAGTCAAAATTCAATGGCCTGAGGCTTGTGAGGAGCCAGAGTTAAAGGCTCGACTTACTACAAGACGTGTTGACCCTACCCCAAGGTACCGATGGGCTCGTGGGTGGCCAGATGTCATGCATCAGACTTGGGTGTGTATTGATGCAGCACGAAAAGTTAGTAGTATATGCCTCCGCATAAATTAAAGTTCATGAGAAAATACCCACCCATGATCTTGAATTACTGCAGGTATTCGCCTTGAAGATATGGAGACATTATTTGTACGCGGTCCACATGGATATTTTTACGGACCATAAGAGTCTAAAATATGTATTTACTCAAAAGGATCTAAATCTTTTGGCAAAAGAAGGTGGTTAGAGCTACTTAAGGACTACGATATGAGCATACTTTTACCATCTGGGCAAGGCAAATGTAGTAGCAGTTGCACTTAGTACTCTCCATGGAAAGTGTGTCGGAAGCGTGGATGAGAGGCAAGAAGGAGCTGGTGAAATACGTGCATTGACTTTCAAGGTTAGGAGTTCGGTTGGTTTACTCTTGGATCGATGGAGGTGTTATTGTTCATAACGGACGAATTTTGGTACCGATGTGAAAATCCAAACAAGACGAGCACTGATTTTTTGTAAAATTAAAGGAAGCCATTCAAATCAGAAAGTAGAGGTCTTCCAAAAGGAGATATGTGCTTCGATACTGGGGTTTCTTATGTTCCAGAGATGTTGATGATTTGAGAGACCGATTGTTGCATGAGGCTCATGGATTTAGGTAGCACCCAACTGTGCCACCAAGATGTACTTTAAGTGATCTCTACGGGAAGTCTATTGGTGGAATGGCATGAAGAAGCACATAGCAGAGTTTATGGCTAAGTGTCCAAGCTTAATAACAAGTGAAGGTTGAGCACCAAAGTGCTGGAGGTGTACTCCAAGACATTTGCAACCCTACTTGGATGTGGGAAGAGATCAATATGGACTTTATAATAGGTTTGCCTCGCACTGCAGATGCGTATGACTCCTTTTTAAGTTATTATAGACAGGTTGACCTAGGCTGCTCATTTTCTACTGGTCAAAACTACCTCATTCAAACCTGAGGATTATGCTAAACTATACATTCAGGAGCTAGTTTTGCTTGCATGGAGTGCTCATCCATCATATCGATAGTAGGCAACCAATTTACATCTCTTAGCCTGCATGCTCTGTTTCCAAAAGGATTAGTACCCAAGGCTCAGTACAACACCCCAAATAGATTGTCAGGCGGAGAGGACCATTCAAACTCTTTGAGGATATGTTGAGAGCCCGTGTTATTGATTTCAAGGGTAGTTGGGATGATCATTTGCCTCTCGTTGAGTTTGCATACAACAACAAATACAATTCTAGCATTTCGATGGCTCCGTTTGAGGTTTCATGGACGAAGATATAGATCTCCTATTGCTGGTTTGAAGTTTGTGAGGCTACCTTGATAGGTCCGGACCAGTCTGTGAGGCCATGGAGAAAGTTCAAACTTGATAAAGGAAGGTTGAAAACATCTCAAAGTCGTCAAAAAGTCCCTTGGTGTATGTGAGAAGAAGAGAACTTGAGTTTGAAGTTGATGATTGGGTATTTTTGAAGGTGTCTCCCATGAAGGGGGTGATGAGGTTCGGAAAGAAGGGGAAACTTAGTCCCCCACTATGTCGGCCCGTAGCGGATTGTGAAACGGGTTGGGAAGGTGGCATATGAATTGGAGTTACCCTTATAATTAGCTTCCTCGTGCATCCTCGTATTTCATGTATCGCTCTTAAAGAAGTGTTTGGGTGATTCAAATTCTTCAGTTGTCCCGGTGACAGTGTCGAGCTGAAAGACATCCTTAGTTTTGAGGAGGTTCTGGTGGAAATATTGAATCGCCGGGTTCAAGGTAAGGAACAAGGAAGTAGCTTCTACCAATGTGTTATGGAGGAATCAAGATGATGAAGGAGATAATATGGGAAGTTCCAAGGTACATGATTGATAGATGCCTACATTTATTCTCTACTGGCCTGCTTTCTTCTTGAGGTACCAATTTTTCCCTAGTACCCTAATTAGTTTTCATGTTCAATTCATGTGCCCAATTTTCTTTTATGTATGAAGATGTAATGGGAGGATTCGTGAATTACTGCCTATGTAGCTTGAATCTGAGATAGTCATTCCATCAATTTTCAACTAAATGATCGCATTTGAGTACGATGATTGCATTTCTCTGCTTTTGTATGTTTTCCTATATTCGAGGATGAATGTTACCAAGGGGGAGATATTGTAATACCCCTAAAGTGCCTAAGACTAAACCTGAAATTTTAAAATGAAAATTGGCAGAATATGGGAAAACTCATAGAACTCGGTCACATAACTGATCGTTGGTCTAACCAACAACTCAAGTGAAGCGTCCATGGTGAGGCATGGCCAAGTGGCAGTTGGGAAGTACGGGTCAGCCGTAATCACCTGGTTTGATACCATGAGTCGTCATTGTGGTCATGGATAGAATAGATCTTGGCTGAGATGAAGTAATGGAAGTCATGGGACGATCCGCATGAGATATAACGGATCGTGGTGAGCAACCGTAGGAAGGAGTATTAAAACCTCCGGGCCGAGGTAACGGAAGGAAACCACTACTCTTTGGAAGGAGGAGCGAGTCATGGTGTGGCTCGTGGGGAAGGCTTGGCAGGTCGTCAAGGGAGAAACAATGGATGATGTAATGAACCGTTGTAGCTGTACAACGACTCGCCCCGTTCAATCGTGGATCAATTTTAGAGTTAAAAATTGGGCAGTTGGATCCAACGGGCTTTCTTAATACCACGAGTCGTGATATCAAGGCACAACTCGTTGGATCGCCCGTGGTCTCAGTATTGCAGAAATTTCTGTGAAATTTATTAAGGGAATTTTGATCATTCCTAAGTCCTAGGATCTAAACTACGCGTTTAAGGCTCGAAATGTAGTGTTTTATGAGGGTAAAATCTATATCCTAGGCTCATTCATTTCCATGCATGTATATTGAAGGGTTTAATAGGTGATCAAGCTAGAGTTCGTCAAGCTTCTTCAATTTTTTTTTCATTGGGCTTTCAAGAGTGGTGAAATTTGATCTTCCCTAAGTATGTGGGAGTCACGACCCGGCGCAGACCCGGGTCGCAAACACCTGTGGACAAGGATCCCAAAAGACTCTAAGTCGACCCATGGAATGAGCATATCTAATTCATTCAAGGAAAGTCAAGACTTAACATATAATCATGGAGGTAATGAAATCATAGCATAAGATAGAAAAGCGACACAAAATCCATACATGACAGCTGAGTACTGCAAATCATCTCGAAAGCCCTAATCATAATGGACGGTTGATGGGACAACACCCAACTAACCCTACAAGTCTAGAAAACCGAAAGAGACATCAAAGTCCGAACAAATGGCCCTCGTAATACGAGGACTCACCAAAAAGGGGCTGATAGCGAACTCTGAATGGACTACTGATGAGAATGAGCTTGAGATGGTGGTCCGTATCATGAAATGATACGCATAAAAAGTATGTCAAGATGTGGAATGTACTGAGTATGCAAGATAAGTAAACAAACATTTAAATGCATAAAGTTCATAAGAGTAGGACATGATCATAATACTAAAATCAGATGAAACGTAAGGCTCAGTTTATATTCGTAAAAACATATACATGAGAGAAAACATTATAAACCATTACTTGAGCCAAGATTCATAATCATAATCACATAACAAGGGAGGAAAAGGGGAGATTCTTATAACCCTACATACCTCATATGAGCACACATGGAGCTCCGACCTATAAAACCTAGTTAGAGGCCGTTCATACCTTGCCAAGTGTAGAACCATGAAAGGATTGATATCATTCATGAAGGGCCTATTAGGAAAAAAAGGGGAAAGTCTAGTGGAAGTCCCAAACTACTATGTCACGTACTTTTGAGATTCGAGGCATAACTTGGGTCCCGAACTTACTCTATGTTAAAGCTACTCCCAAAACATGCAACGTGCTAATAAGGTAACATATATGACATATACATGTATATAGTTAAATCATGATAATCATAGACATGCTTGGATGTTCGTGAACTAGACATGAAATTGAGCCCCGTGACTCTACTAAAATCATAAATCGTAAATTCATGTTTTACATGTGGGAATTGCCCGATATTTGAACATACCTGAAATACTCAATTTGGTTGAAATCATGATCATAAAACATGGGTAATTGAAAACATGCTTCTAATTCGAAAATTCACATCATACTTGTAAAATCATCATAATCATAAACTCCTTATGGATTTCTCATAATTTGGGCACCCTAAGTTTGAGACACTAGTACAAAATATAAAGATTAAACAATGTAAAATCATCCCATTATTCAAAATCCATCAATTTAGACATATTTGAAACATATCCACATCAATTACTAGAAGATTCACATGCATTAAGTTAAACTCCCAAGAATTGAATGGTAGAATTTCATATATTAGAGAGAAATTGGGCATGGGTATGTTATTAAACCACCCATTCAAACCCTTCACATACCTGTTGAGCTAAACTCTACACTCCTTGATTCGCTCCAACAGAAAATTGGGGAAGAAAGCCTGAATCACTCTAGATTACCTCTCTACCACCTTCATTCTTTCTTTGTATGCATAGAATGAGGACTTAGGCTAGTCTTCTTCCTCTCTGTAAACCCAATTTTTTGAGAGGTTAAAAAAATGTAAGATTTATCATAATTCTAGGACTGGGTAGGAAATTATGGAAAAGCCTTTACTTAAATCGTAGAATTTTTGTTGGTCACAGCCCCCACAAAAGGGGGATCGACGACTTTCGTCCTTTAGCCATGAATCGTGGCCTTGAGTCGGGATGTTCACTGCCAAAAAATCTACTATGAGACCCCAGGAGGACACCACGAATCATGGTGGAGGTAACCACGAATCATGGTGAGTAACCACGACTCGTGGTCACCAATCGTATCCTTCATCGCCCAATCCTCTTTGCCAAGCATCCAAACCTGTGCCGCGGGTGACCACGAGTCGTGTGGCCTGGCCACGACTCGTGCTGACGCCCGTGGAGTCCCCCAGACCAGTCCACTCACTTGACCACGAGTCACTTCACAACTCTTGGTCCCTCCTCACGGGTCACGCAATGCACCTGCCTGCGGATCTCGTGCACTCGCTTTTCTCCGTTTCAACTCCCTGTCCGATCTTTGGGCTCCTGTGGTATAACAATATCTGCCCCTTGGGAACATTCATCCTCGAATGTTTGAAACATGTAGAAAAAGCATAAACATGCAATCATTATATGCAAATACTAATCATTTGCGCTCGAAAACTGATGGAATGACTACCTCCGAAAAGAACTATATAAACTTGAACCGAATTCACTCATCACATATCTCTACCATAAAATAAAACAACCTTGCGCACATGAACCGAACATGAAGATAATTAGAGTATTAAGGTAAGAACTAGTACCTAAAATTAAAACTAAGTTGATAGGGAACAGGTAAGGGTATTTAGCCATCATATCCGCTTCGCTTCCTGCAGCCCCCTCAACATGTTGATTCCTCCATAACACCTTTACTAATGCTACTTCTTTGTTACTTAGCCTCCAAAATCATGATCCAATATTTCAACCGGAATTTCCTCATAAAGAAGGCCATACTTCACACCCACACTCTCCACCTGTACAACCATAGTTGGGTCACCCAAGCACTTTTTCAAGAGCGATACATGAAAGACTCGGGATGAATCAAGCTAATTCTGGGTTAACTTAACTCATAAGCTACTTTACCCACACGCCCTACAATTCGGTATGGGCCAACATAGAGAGGATTGAGTTTCCTTTGCTTTCCAAATCTCATCACTCCCTTCATGGGAGATACCTTCAAAAACACCCAATCATCGACTTTGAACTCAGGCTCTCTTCTCACATCTCAGATAGGACTTTTTGGCGACTTTCAGCCGTTTTCAACCCGTCTCTTATCAACTTAACCTTTACCATTTCCTCATGAACTGTGTTTGGCCCTATCATTGCTGCCTCACCAACCTCAAACCATCCGATGGGCGATCTACACCTCCACCCATAGAGAGCCCAAACGCTGTTTCACTGATACCGGAGGATAACCGTTATTAGGCACCAACAAAGTGATCATCCCAACCACTTCTGAAGTCAATCACGCATGCCTCAATATGTCCTCGAGGGTCTAAGTCATCCCCTCCGCTTGACCATCCGCTTTCTGCAAGTGAAATGTCGTGGCCCAGCTTAACTCCGAGAACCAAGCCCTTTTGAAAAAGGATCACAAAACTAAGAGGTAAATTGAGTACCTCGATCATAAATGACAGAAAAGGCACTTCCATGCACCGAACTAACTTTCTGATGTATAGCTTAGCATAACTTCGCTAAGTCCACGTGGTTTTGACCTGTGAGAAAATGAGCACTTAGTCACCTCATCTACCACAAAAACCCATATAGAATAATATTGTCAAGAAGTACGAGGTAGGCCTGTAATGAAATCCATATTAATCTCTTCCCACTTCCAAGTGGAAATGCTAATATCCCAAAGTACGCTTCGACCTTGATGCTCGACCTTACTAAGGTTTACGCTCGCACTTGGCTACGAATTCTCCATATACTCTTCGTATCGCTCCACCAATAGATTTATCGTAAATCCTGATACATCTTGGTGGCACCAGATGGATAGAATACCTGAATCCATGCGCCATGCAATATCCGCTCTTAAATCATCAACATCTAGAACACATAGGCGACTCCCGGTATCGAAGCACACCATCTTCCCTTTGGAGAAGACCCCTACTTTCGATTTTGAATGGCTTCTTTCAACTTTATCAATATCAGGTCCTCATCTTGCCTAGGTTTCACATCAGTCACCAAGGCCGATTCTGATCGCTTATGAAAAACAACCCCGCCATCGGTCGAGTCAACCAACTAACTCCCATCCTTGTGAGTCGATGCACCTCCTTCACTAGTTCCTTCATCCCTTCAACTACATGAGACACACTTCCATAGAGAGTTTGCTACCACATTAGCCTTACCCGAGTAGTAAATAATACTCATGTCGTAGTCCTTTAGTAGCTCAAACCACCTCCTTTATCAAGATTGAGATCCTTCGCATGAACACATATTGCGGTGCTCTTGTGGTCCGTAAACACATCCACGTGGGACCCCATACAAATAATGTCTCCATATCTTCAAGGAGAATACCACCACGGCCAATTCAAGATCATGGGTCGGGTAATTCTTCTCATGAACTTTGGGTGATGTCTCTGGAGGTGTATGTTATAACCTTCCCATCCTCGCATCAACACACACCCAAGTCCGAATTCAAGCATCACAATACACTACGAACCATCAATGCCTCGGGTAGGGGGTCAATACCGGTGTTGAAGTGAGTCGAGCTCTTCACTTCTTGAAAGCTTCTTTCACAAGCTCTCCGACCATTGGAATTTCACCTTCCTCTGGGTCAATTTTGGTCAAAGGTTCTAGCACAGATGGAAATCCTCAACAAATCCTACCTATTAGCCCGCTTAATCCCAAAAAAGCTCCCCGATATCCGAAGGGTTCACCAGTCCGGGCCAATTCTTCACCTCCTCTATTTTTTGAGCATCCACTTTATACCTTCACGCGACCCAAGAACGCTCCTGAATTCAACCAAAACTTGCACTTGCTGAATTTGGCATAAATGCGATTCTTGAGAGTCCAAGTACTACTCAAATGACCAACATGCTCCTCCTCGCTCCGAAAGTATTGATAATGCTCAACCATACCTTTTATCAAGTATGAAGCAGACATTGTCAATAAAGAACCCAACTAGAGGTTGGGGTCGATCCTACAGAAATAAGGAAGAGCTAGATTACAATGTATAAACTTGTGAGGTATTTACTTCAAAAATGGGGTTCTAAAGAAAATAATAAAAACAATTATCAAAAATCCAATTTTGAATCAATATTAAAGGATACCTAGGCTTGTCTCTTATGGCCTCAACCATTTGGGTATACACTCGTGATCATCACCAATACTTATAGAATCGATAACTTAGGTTTATTCAAACGACTGACTATTCTCTATTGAATGACTATACTCAATTACTCAACCAAGTCTCATGAGTGGTTTCAAACTATCCGTTATCACTAATTTCCGCATTTAACTATCCTCGCAACCACAACCTGCTAATACAATGATCATCAAGATCAAGGCTCCGTTGTAATTCTCTTTTCCTAGTCTCTACCTCTTAGACCTAAGCAAGTAAATAATTGAGCATGTACTAACATTGCACACCGTTAAGAAACATTTAAGCAAGAAAAGAGAATACAATATAAATATTTGTATTATTTTAGAATCACTTTGTGCACCCTAGCTTGTTAATTCACCATGGTTCCACAACCCTAGCGATGGATTCTATATTGAATAACTATACTCAATTACTCGACCAAGTCTCAAGAGTGGTTTTGAAATCATCTGCTATCACTAAGTTCCAGATTTAACTATCCCGTGACCACAACTCAAGCTAATACAATGATCATCAAGATCAAGGCTCACAAATTTCTTTCCTAATCTCTACCTCTTAGACTCTGGGGCAAGTAAAGAATTCTGTTGTCCTAACATTGCGCACCGTTAAGAAACGTTTAAGAAAGAAGAGAATACAATATAAATGTTTGTATTGGTTTTAGAATCACTTTGTGCAACCCTAGCTTGTTAATCCACCATGGTTCCACAACCCTAGCTATGACGGTTTTAGCCTCTCATAGTTGTAAGGTTGTGAATTGTATTCATGATTAAAAACACAAATCAATACTTATAAGTATGAATGATAAAACACTTCCTTTTAATTAATCAGCAAAATCTTGAAGAACAAATAGCAAGAACAAGAAGAATTCAAGAAAAGGTTGATCGCAAGTAAAATCAACTCAATTCTCTCTTTCTCTCAATTGTCTAATGTTGTCTCTAATAATGTCTCTGATAATAATATACTAAAAATAAAACATAAAACGTATTTATACAAGCATAAGAATCCTTTCCTAGGCCAACAGTGGTGAATTTCCATATCTGGTTCCACTCAAGGCTACGAGTCAAATCATGATCCAGTAGCTTGTGATCCTATGGTCTCAGAGTATCCTTGTACATTGCATGATTGGTTGGATTTGGCTAAGTATTGGATCCTAGTATGACTCGTACTCCTCCATCTTTTACAATCCGTACTGAGCTCCCGTGGCTTGATTCTAAGACTTGAAATATTTCGGTTCTTCACGACTCCGCCATGGTACGACTCGTACCTTCATTCCACGGTTCGTACTTCCTTCCTTAAGAGGAGTCACCATATGCAAATCTTCTCTCGAATCTTTCTTCATGACTTCATCACCACGACTCGTAAGCTATACGACTTGTACTGAGATTCCTATACTGCATTCTTCAACATTAGCCTTCTGCAACTTTCACGCCACTAGCACATCTCCTTTTTAGGACCTTCCTACGGCTCGATTCATGGACTGCAATTTGAGACTATTTTGCACACTTCGTGCTATTTTTCATCTTTTAGCTCCAACACCAATTTATCCTTTAACCAAAGGAAAAGATCCTTATATCCACATAAATACACCTAAGTCCATGCTATTTTCTTAGTTTTGAGCATCGAAACGTGTTGTAAATCCGCAGCACATCAACATCCTCAACTTAAGACTTTTTTGCATGTCCTAAAGAAAGAAATGAAAACTAAACACGACACTCAACTAGAAATTAGACTTAAGATAATACAGTCAATACTCAAACAACTTGCAATTTCTATACAAACTCTACTGACCCTTTCTCGCGGGAACACAATCATCATCTAATGCATTACAAGCAACCTCAAAAACATTATAAAGAAAGGATCAAGACATGTCATCTAGCTATCAACAGGAAATCAAGTCATCACCAACGTTTTTCGTTACACAGACAAATGGTAAAGCAAACATAATCCATGTACCTCACACAACAAAGTCCCTACTCAGATATGAAATGTCAAGCATAGCATGGGAACTAACAAGTAAGGCGCTCACTCTCACAAAGAAGTTACAAGTATTATGTGTCGATACCATAGGCTTTGTCTCTTATTTTCTCTACTTTGGTTTATCAGATGGTCGAGTTAGGATCACTATAGGATCAGATGGTTCCTAGAGCAATAGGATGGACATGATAAAGATGGAAGATTTTATAAGACTATCTTCAGATATATACATTGGCTACAATTATCTACCTATTTCACTCTTTATTCTTCCTTCCCTTTCTTCCTTTTTCACCTTTTATGCACATTTGCATGGGCGTGGTGAGTTTTCAACCTTAGCATTACTTTTGAGTTTCTTTTCAAATATTCTCATTTTCATCTCTTTTCAATATTCACTACACCTCATTTTTCTGCTCATTTCTTTTCTCTATTCTTTTCCTTTTCTCCCCACCCACCATTTACGCACCCTTATCTATCCACCTCAACTTCTAAGCATTTTGCCGGTGTTAAGGTTCACAATATCCCAAGGAAGGACCAGGCCAAAATAGGTTCATCAGAATAAACGGGTACTAAGCACCCAGAATCAAAGAAACATGGTCTACTAAGGCTCAAACTTAGGATCAAGGGATTCTGCAACTTTGGTAGGGTAATATAGGCTAAATGTGAGCTAAAAAAAGTGCCTATGATCATATCCTAACCAACCATCCTTAGACAAGTTCTAGATATTCAACACAATACTAAACTAAATACTATACCTACTCACACATGACATGAACTATTTTCATCTCACCTGTATGGTTTATACATGGCTAACAAGACTACTCATATATTAACAAACTAAATGACATCAAAAGATCCACGTAAATCATGCATGTTGTCATAAATACATAGCTAATGCATTAGAAATTTTTTAAAAATTTAATATATTATTTATATATCAAATTAATATCTTTAAAGAGTTATTTAATTAAATTAATATTTATTTGTTTATTAAACAAAAATCACAAGCCAAAAATAAAAATCCTAAACATGTCGGTTCTACTAGATACACGCCTCAGGAAAAGAAATACTAAGAAAACCTCAAATGATTCAAAATCAGTACACTCCCCTCCTTTTTGAAAAGTGAGCTTTGTCCCCGAAGCATGTAAATCTAAGAACAAAGGGAGGAGAACATACTAGCTACTTCAGATTTCACCTTCCATGGGTTGCTCCACAAAAGACTGACACTGGGATGACACGATGTGACTTTCGACTCCTCAAGCATCATCAAGGTACACGTAGTGCTGGGCAGTTTACCATGTTCCATTTGAGGTTCGAGGAAAGGTTGTTCCTTTGATATAGCTTGAGGGAGCTACAAAGGAAAACAAAGAAAAACAAAGGAAAAGCGAAAAGTAACATAAACTACCAACAAGTCAATACAAGCTTAATAACCTAGCCTTAGCCGATTCCCCGGCAATGGTGCCACTTTTTGATAATGCTCAAACCACACTTCTTACGGAAGTATGAAGTAGATGTTGTTTGGCCAAAGCAGTTCCAACTAGAGGTTGCGTCGATCACGTAAAATATAAGAGCTAGACTATAGCCGATAAGTGAATTTGTGAGGCATTTACTTAAATATTGAGGGTTCTAAAGAAAACTACCAATAAAACAATTATCAAAAATCCGATTTTAAATCAATATTAAAGGATACCTAGGGTTTGTGTTCCCCTATGGGTTCATAATTGCTTGGGCATACACTATTGATCATCACTACTTACTTATAGAATCGATAACTTAGGTTCATTCAAATAACCGACCAGTCCCTATTGGAATGACTATACTCAATTACTCACCAATTCTTAAAAGAGGTTTCAACTATCCATTATCACTAAGTTCCAGATTAAACTATCCTACAAGCACAGCTCAAGTTAATACAATGATCATCAAGATAGTCTATTTGTAATTCTCTTTTCCTAATATCTACCTCTTAGACCAAGAAAGTAAAGAATTCGGGCATGTCCTAATATTGCGCAACGTAAAGAAATGTTTAAGCATGAAGAGAATACAATATAAGTGTTTGTATTGGTTTTAGAATCACTTTGTGTAACCATAGCTTGTTAATTCAATTATGGTTCCCATAACCCTAGCTATGGAGGTTTTAGCCTTCATAGTTATAAGGTTGTAAAATTGCATTCAGATTAAGAAAATAAATTCAATACTTATAAGTATGAATGAGAAAAACACTTTCCTCTAATTAATCAGCAAAATCTTTAAGAACAAATAGCAAGAACAAGAAGAATTCAAGAAAAGGTTGATCACGTCAAATCAAATCAATTTCTATTTCAATTGTCTAATGTTGTCTTGACAATTTCTTCCCAACATAAAAAATATACTAAAAATAAACATAAAATGTATTTATACAGACAAAGTTCTTTCCTAGGCTAACATGGCAATTTCATATCTGGTTCGCCCGTTTAATGAAATAACCTACGACCAGCGAGATCCTACGGTCCATAGTGCATCCTTTCGTACATTGCATGACCGCCGAATTTTGGCTATGTTGATCCTGGGTATTACTAATACCTCTATCTTATGATCCGTACTGAGCTCCCGTGGCTTGACTCTGAGACTTTGAAATATTTCAGAAGTTCATCACTTTACCGCCATGGTACAACTCGTACCTTCATTCCACTCGCTTAGTACTTCCTTTCCGTAGTAGGAGTCATCTTTTATGTAAATCTTCTTAATCTTTTCTTTCTGGCTAATTTCACTGTACTACGACTCGTACAAGCTTGGTACAACTCGTACTCAAGACTCGTATACTGCATCTCTTCAACATTAGCCTTCTGCAACTTTTCACGGCCACCGCACGACTCGTAGGATCTTCTTACTAGCCGTACTTGAATGCAATTTGATCCTATTTTACACACTTTAGGCTATCTTTTGCATCTTTTAGCTCCAACACCAATTTATCCTCGTAATTCAAAGGAAAAGTGCCTTATATCCACATAAATACACCTAAGTCCATATTTTATTAGTTCTTGAGCGCGAAAGTGTCAGAATCAAGCAGCGACAAGTATATAAAGATGCCATCAATGAACACTATCACAAACATGTCCAAATATGCCGTGAACACCCGTTAATTAGATCCATAAAAGCTGTAGGGGGCTTGCTAGTCCAAAGGACATAAAACAAAAATTCGTAGTGACCATACCGAGTCTTGAAAGTGGCTTTCGAGATGTCACTCTCTTGTACTCTGAGTTGGTGATGCCCTGACCTAAGATCTATCTTGTAGAAACACTTGGCACTTTGAAGCCGATCAAATAAGTCATCAATCCTAGGTAAAGAATACACTGCCTTTATTGTGACCTTGTTCAACTATCTATAGCAAATACACATCCGAAAGAGGAACCATCCTTCTTCCTAATTTGCTGAAAACTCTCTGCAAACCCCCATGGAGACTTTCTATGTCCGATGAAACCCTTATCTAACAAGTATTTAAACTTTCAATTCCTTTAGCTCATATGGATGTCCTGTAGGGAGAACAATATGGGCTAAGTGTCGGGTAGGAGGTCGATCCTGAAACCACCTCCTCTCGGGAGGAACACTGTAGATCATCTGTGTCACTCTCAGATACTCACACCATGGGGATTGATCAATAGCCCGGGGTCTCGATATAGCATCCTTAACCCTAACTAGGTGGTAAACCCAACCCTTAGGAAATCATTTTCTTGGCCTTGAGATTAGATATAAAGCGACCTACAAGTACGACTGAACTATCCTTCCATTCTAAGGTCAAGCTCACTCCGAAAGCTAACTCACCGCAGGGTTCACATTAACATAAGCATAGCATGCAAACAACAATCCATTCCCAGAATAATATCAAAATCAGTCATAGCTAACTCTACTAAGTCTGTGGAGGTGACTCATGCAATACCGCAATAGGGGCATCCTCTATACACTCGCCTAGCTACAACCGACTCACCAACTGCAGTAGAACCGAGAATGGTTCTCACTAAATTTCAAGATCGACTCCCAAGCTATTAGCAATATAAGGTGTCACAAAGTACAAGGTAGATCTAGGTCTAACAAGGCATAAGCATCATGATTTAAAACTCGCACATACCAGAATTCACATCGGAGAAGTCTCCCCTGCCCCGTCGAGAGGCAAGTGCATAAAACTCGCTTTTGGCGCAGCCGCTACCAACTAGTCGAATCACCCTATTGAGAAGGACGTGCCACTCGGAGCTACTAAGCACGGCTGGGGTAATGGGTCTACCACAACCTCGACTCTAGTCATAGGATAATCCCCGAGTCTTTGTTCGGGATTCCCGCCACACCGGAAACAAGCATCCGAGAGCCCACTAAACACCCTCCCCTAGGTGATTCTTGACACAACTTGCATAGGCTAGTAAGGTACGCTCTATCCGCATGCTACCCTGACTCCTCGAACCTAAGGCCTTACACTCTAATCATCTCAAATAGATGGTACTAGCCTACGATGGTGCTCGGTGCAACGACCGTGCCGAAACCGCCGGTGATGCCTCAACTTTGGCCTCGACCGAGAGAACCTATAGTCACGCCTGCCGCCCTCTTGGCCTCTCTCTCCTTCATACGGCTTGCCTCTATCTCATAAGTATATAAGACTATCTCGGCATAGTCCATGTCCCGGTGAAGCATATTGTCCCGCAATCCTTGTCTAGATACTCGTCACCCCGTGCACAAATCTCGCTCACTCGCGCCTAGTCAACACTAACTCTAGGACGATTTGGATGCTTAGTGAACTCAAGGAATACTCCAGCACTAAGATCTTTCCTACTTAAGATTCAAAAACTTGGCCGCCTTCAACTCCCGAGGGAAAACTAATCGAGAAAGGCCACAGAAACTCATTTCCAAATCGGGAGCAGGGGCTCGCTCCCATTTCCTTGTTGTATTTTTACTTCTTGTACCAAATACAGCAATCCCCTTAGTCGAGCATAGGGAGGAAAAAGCACACTCTTACCATTTGCCACCCCCAGACCCGAGTGACCATCAAGATCCCTTCAATGAACTCGCGTGTGGATCCTCATCGACCTTCGACCCCATGAACTCAAGAGGGTTCATCCTAAAGAGTCTCTCACTGCATTCCCATTCCAAGGGTAATGCGCCACCGTTCGGTTATGAAACTCCGCAGCTAGTGGTCTGTGCCAACATCTGGAATGCATCCCTAAATCAATGTAAGGGCTTTGCTCGTATGTTCTCGTGAACGGGTGGGGCTTGCCGATGCCCGTCATCATTGACACCCTTGTGGTTGTCGCGACGGTTGCTTTCACTCACTCTACGTGGAGGCATGATTCTGCAAATGCGAATAGCAATAATGAAAGTAGGAAAGACTTTTCATCGCACGTACATGTGGTTACAAAGTAACACTTCTAAATGTCTAGTGTTTCTTCATAAGTGTATGCTTACACCTAAGAAAAGACTCTACTAATTCGGCTTTCAGGACACCCTAGGACACTTCAAAACCTAAGGCTCTTATATCAAGTTTGTCAGATGCACCCGAGAGTAGACTCTGGCTATAAATGCTAGACAAGGAGCCTCCGAAGACTTGAAACACTACGGTATGAGCATACATCTAATTCATTCAAGAAAGCTGGGACTTAGCATATAATCATGGCGGCATGAAAGCATAACATAAGATAGAAAAGAGACACAAAATCCATACATGACAGTTGAGTACTGCAAATAGTCTGAAAGCCTATAATCATAACAGATAGGTTAATGGGACAATACCCCAACGAACACTATAATATCAAAATTGTAAGAGACATTAAAGTTTGTTCATGAATTTAACATGAGGACTACAAAAATGGGCTGATAGCGAACTCTAAATGGACTACTGACGAGGATGAGCCTGAGAGATGGTGTCCTCGCATCATGAAACGATACACAGGAAAGGCGAGTGCTATACCCGAGAACCCAAGAATCAGACTCGAGTCAAACGGGAAAATTTGGAAAATGTTGCAGGCTGGTGGAGGACGAGGCATTAGACGACTTGTGAAGAGACCTTCGCGAGTCGTCAGGTGGCTCAGGCTGACCAGCCGAGGAGTTGAGGTCTCCTACGGCGTGGGAACGACTGTGGGTCACACACGAGTCATCGTCAATCGTGGGATGAGGTTTGGGATTAAATAGGAGGTCTGACCAGTGTACTTTCATTGGATGGGGACCCACGAGTCGGGCTCGGGCCCCACCACTCATGAGGTGGGTCATTAGCAAGCCTATGGAATTTTAATTGAGGTCGAGGCAAAGCAGTACTTGACGGGGCGACACGACGAATAGTTGCCCATCCCGAATGAGCTGTCACGGTCACCCGCAATTATTTTCTCGTGAATTAGTAAAGGCCTTCTCAGAATTTTCTAAACTCCAAGGCCTAAACTATGTCATTTTAAGGTCGAAATGGGGTCTTTAAGGGGGATTAGTCCATGTTAAGCCTCATTTGTGCATGCAAGAGTTAGAGAGGGGAGTAGAAGGTGATTCAAGTGTTCTTCCTAAAAATTCTCCAAATTCCATCTTAGGCTTTCAAGGGGAAACTAAGAACCAAGTACTCCCAAATATGAGGGGTTTACAATGGGTGAATCCTTTCACACCCATGTCGAATTTCGATTTAAATCATGATTTCTCCTATTCAAGTCTATGGTATTTTACCCAAATGCATGCAAATGTAATTTCTCTTTATGGGTATAATTTACCCGAGGTTTAATTATGGAATTATGAATGATGGGTAGGTTTTACGATATTATTTTCAAAATCATGTTTCAAGCTATTTAAATCTAAAATGCCCATTGATAAAAGTTCATGAAAGTTATGATTTATGATGAGTATTCAATATTTTGAGTTTATTGATGATGGAAAAGCATGATTTCAAGTTCCCATGTTTATGATCATATTTTTGAAAAGAATTGTGTATGCTAAAGTATTGAGCAATGCCCACATGTTGAAGAATGATTTACGATTTGTGAAACGAATTATTTGGATTTATCGATCTATGATGTCGATCGATGAAAAGGTTTTGATTCTGGCTAAGATGCTGTAAAGGGATCAATGATGATAAATGTTATATTTAGCAATGAATTTTAATGCAGATGATATTGATTTATGTATGAGCCTATATGCATGTTTTTGGGAGCCATGTCTAGCACCGAATAACCCTGCTCAAAGGACTACGGCCGTATCTCATAACCACAGGCTACCGGTTACTAATATTATATGTTGTATTCATACTGATCCCCTTAAATGTGATCACGCCTAATGCACGACCCTCGCCCGCAAGGCCCAGGTTGGCTCGCCTCTACTTGAATGAGATAGCTGGAGCATCATGAAAGGCTCTACCATGATGGCATCGATTAAGACGAGTCCTCCCATTTTTCTCGCATGTTTTTTTTATTTGTTATATTTATTTTATTGTCTCAAATTATGTTTTGATAAAGTTTACATACAATTATGATAATGGATGGATTCTGAACGATTTGAAAGTCTTCACTTTATGTTTACTTATGAAGTTTATGATACGCTACGATATCCTTCTCCTCTATGTTTATTTAAGTTTATTTTACTTTTAAACTGTCCGTTTTACTTACCTTCATACTCGGTACATTCCACGTACTGACCGCATGCTTTTCATGCCGTATCATTTCATGATACAGGTCCTGATCTCAGCTCATCCTCACTCCTGTTCACCTTAGTTCTCGCTTCTCCTCGCCATCTAAGTGAGTCCTCATGATCCAAGGGCCATTTGACAGACTTTCATGTTATTTATATTTCAGTATTGGTCGAGTTAGTTTGGGGTGTTGTCCCATCAACCCATCTTATGTAGTAGAGGCTTTCAAACAGGATGTAGAACTCAACTTATAAATGCTCGTGATTTCCAAAGTGTTACGCTATGCTGCTCGTTATGTTTATGCTAAGTATCCTACTTTATTAAATGAGATTAGATGTATGCATGTGCCATGGGTCGATCAGGGTCTCTCGGGGTCCTCGGCCCCGTGTCTACGACCGTGTACATTCGTGTCGTGACAACTTGGTATCAAAGCCATAGCTTCGTGTGTCCTAAGGTGTCCGGGAAAGTTTAAGTAGAGTCTTTTCATAGGCGTGAAGCGCCACACCTATGATGAAGAGGCTACGAGATATTTAGGAAATTTTCCCTTCCTTCATGATTCTACCGCATATGAGTTTAACTCTTCCTTTTCTATAACTCGTGCAATACACGTGTGCAAAAACATGTTTTCTCGTAACGATGGAAGTCAAACAAGACCACCAACTCCGATGGATTCCATATGTTCACATGCAGAGCTCGGAGCGCTCTTAGAGTGTTGATGTGAGTTACAGATCCCTGGCCAGCGGGCTATTGCACCGGTGAACCTTATCTGGGAAGGAGTGGGGGCTATTGAGACTGAAGGACTCATGAAGGAGAGCCTACTAGAGGCTGATAACTTGAGTGTGGTTGGGAAGTATAGAGGGGGCGGAAGGGAGAACAAGAGGCCAAGGGCTGGTGACCTTGAGGGTTCCCAACAAGGGTCGAGTAGGGGAGTCACCAAATCCGTCGTAGTCTCAAGCCCAAGTTCGGGGAAACAAGCCCAGGGTGAGGAGATTACTTACCCAACTCGGGGGGGCATCAAGGGAAGCACCACCCGAGGAGAATGCTTGGCAGGTTCAGATATTTTCTTTTATTATGGCTAACCATTCATAAACACAAGGATTGTGCCGCATCTAAGCGAGATGGTCGGAAAGGCCATGCTCAATCCCTCTCCATCAGTTCTAGCAAGTTGCCCACCTACACAAAGACAGGTGTCAAGAGCAAGTGGTGGTCGACCTCAAATGTACGTCTTGTGTATGTTATAAGCTTTCCATCGAACCTACTCCTGATTTCTAGTTCTGAGAGCCTATTATACAAGGTATGGGATTCTTGTATGCACCTTAGTATGAGATCTATTTTGTGGGAGGTAGGAAAAGGCTAAGAGTATGAAGTATCAAGTGATAGCTTGGAGGTGAATGGGTAGTTTGGAGCTAGTAATATTAGTGCAACTGTAACAAAGGGTCCTAGAGCCCTAGAATGATAACTCTAATCTAAGAGAGAGATGGTAAATGAAGGGTCATGTCGGGTTTTAAGTTTTAGCAAAGAAGTTCTGGGATGGTACTTAGGATAGTCAACCCATTCTTATTTAGATGTTTCTCTCATATGTCGCATGATGCTGCGCTCAACCCATGCTTACGTTCAGACTCTAAGATGATGGGAAACCCTGTCAGTCAGCGATCCCAACATTACTCCATGACTCCATAAATTTGACTTCATGTCATGACCAAGCGTATGTGAGCTCATATCCCTTAGAAGTACGTCACTTATAAACTTAGTCCTTAAGATCCGCCTTATCGACTCATGAGAATCGTGTTATATCAGGTACATGCCCAGCTTGGATTCCTTAAATAATTTGTGCTCATGATTTCCTTACTCCAAGCTCTATGGGTGGTCCTATGATGTAATGATAGTTAAGATGTGCATACATCCGTACAACTCCCTACCCTCGATAGGTGCCGTGCATGTAGAAGTTCGTAAAGTACGATTAGCAAAACGTGGAAGTGCAACAACCCAAATGGTCATTTCGTGATTTTGACCCATTTCCCTAGCTTGAACCTTTCCGTATCGTTAGTTTTCTACTTATGGTTTGCGGAGATGGATAACACAATTTCCAAGATGATCCAATGAAGATTGGATAAGATTCTCGATTTTTAGGAGGCTTGAAGTTTGAGAGGTTTGACCAAGGTCAACATTTCAGGTTAACGAACTCGAATTTGGGTTCTGAAAGTTCTGTTAGTGTCGGATGATGATTTATGACTTAGTTTGGTGGTTGCATGGGTCCCAAGGTGATTCGAGTAATTTGAATCTGCTTAAGTCGGGAACTTTTAGGAGGTTGAGTTGACCATGGTCGACTTTCGATAAAACAACCTGATATTCGGTGATTTAATGATTCCAACAGGTCTGAAGTATGTTTTACGATTGAATTGAATATTTGGGTCGTCCGGCGATTCTCGATGAGCCGTGGATTTGAACGCTTTGTGTTTAAATGATTCTAAGTATAAGTCAGGATGGATCGGAATTTTTCATGATACCGGAGGCAAAGCTAGATAAGGTGAGGATCCTAGCTTAGTAAGGTCGAAGGTGGTTGTTCGCATCGTGGTTGCAGAGGTTGCTCTAAAGGGGGAGATGGTGTACTTCATAACAAAGTTAGTCAGTGGATTATTGCTCTCTATTGAGTTTGCTGACACACAGTTACTATGCCAGCTTTGGGATGGCTCCATTTGAGGCTCTTTACCGGCAGAGATGAAGATCGCCCATCGGATGGTTCGAGGCTGTTGACGGCAATTATAGGGCCAAATTCAGTTCATGAAGCTATGAGAGGTTCAAATAATAAGGAAAGATTGGAAACAGCCCTAGTCACCAAAAGCCCCATGCGGATGCGAGGAGAGGATCTTGACTTGAGGTTTAAGGTATTCTCCCCATGAAGGGAGTGATGCGTTTGGAAAGAAAGGGAAACTAAGTTCGACATTTTGGTCCCTACCAGTTGTGAGAAGAGTTTGTAAAGGCATACGAAGTTTGACTTTGCCATCGGAGTACTCTTCAGTTCATCCTGTCTTCATGTAATGTTTTTGAAAAAGTGTTTGGATGATCCAGCCTGTAGTCCCGATCGACAGCATTGGGGAAAAAGAGAGTCTAGGTTATGAAGAAATTCCCAAGTGAAATCTTGGATCGTCGATTCGTGAGGCCGAGGAACAAAGAAGTAGCTCGCTTAAAGATTGTGGAGAAATCAACATGTTGAAGGAGCTAGATGGTAAGCCGAAGCGAATATGATGGCTAGATACCCACACACCAGTTTCCTACCGGCTCAGTTTCAGTTTGCGGTATCGGTTTTTGCCCTAAACCTCTAACCGCCATGTTCCGCTCATGCGCATGTTTGTTTTAAGGACGTGGTAATGTAAAGAGATGTCCGAATTCAACCACTATGTGGTTCTTTTCGGAGGTAGTCAATCCGTCAGTTTTCAGCTTAAATGATCAGTGATATGGTGATAGCTTGTTTCTGAGTTTTCTGCATGTTTCTAACATTCGAGGATGAATTTTCCCCAAGGGGAGATATTATACCCCTGTGAACCCAAGGCTCGTAATTCTAGAGTCAAATGGGGAAATCTAGAAATGTTGTAGCAGTGCAGACGAGTCGTTAGAAGACTGTAAGGGAGACCCCATGAGTCATCAGGTGGCTCAGGGAAGGATGGACTAGGATGAGGAGTTGAGGTCCCCAGGGCATGGGAACGACTGTACGCCTAAACAGAGTCGTAAGGTCAATCGTGGGATGAGGTTGGGGATTAAATAGGCAACTAACTAGTGTACTTAATGAATAGGACCCCACGAGGTGAGTTAGTCCTAACGACTCGTGGTCAGTCCCAACGACTCGTGAGGTGGGTCATGAGTAAGCCTATGGAATTTTAATTGAGGCTGAGGAATAATTTTGATTCGCGACACGACGAAGTCATTGCCCGGCCCTCGATGAGTCGCCAGGTCACCCGTTACGGTCACCTGGCAGTTATTTTCAGAATTAGTAAGGGCCTTCGTAATTTCCTAAACTCCTAAGGCCTAAACTATATCATTTAAGCTCCAATAGGGTCTTTTAAGGGGTTAGTCCATGTTAAGCCTCATTAGTTAGAGAGGGGAGTAAAGGTGAGATTCAAGTGTTCTTCCTCAAAATTCTCCAAATTCCATCTTGGAGTTTTAAATCATGTTTCAAGCTATTTAAATCTAAATGCCCATTGATAAAAGTCTATGAAGGTTATGATTTATGATGAGACTAATATTTTGAGTTTATTGATGATGGAAAGGCATGATTTCAAGTTCCCGTTTATATGAGCAGGCTTTTAAAAGGAATGAGTATGTTAAAGTATTGGGCAAATGCCTCCATATGTATAAGAATGATTTTGGCTATTTATGAAATGAATTACTTGATTTACTCCATCTATGATGTCGGTCGATGAAAAGGGCCTTTGCTTCTTGGCTAAGCATGTTTTAAAGGGGATCAATGATGATAAATGTTAAATTTTAGCCAATGAATTTTAATGCATGAGGTTATTGATTTAAGTGTGAGTTTATATGCATGTTTTGGAGTCATGTCTAGTACCGAGCAGCCCATGCTCAAAGGACTATGTCGAGAAATCTCATAAACCATGTGCCACCGTGGGTTCTAATGTTACATATTGCATGATACCGATCCTCAAATGTGATATCACGCCTAATGCACGACTCGCCTCGGGAAGCAGGGTCAGTCTTTGCCACTTGAGTGAGATAGTTAGCATCATGAAAGGCTCTACCATGATGTGGTGGTTAAGACGAGTCTTCCCATTGTTCTGCATGTTTTATTCATTGTTATATTTATGTTATTGTCTCAAATTATGTTTTGATAAATTTATATATGATTATGATAATGAATGATTTATGAACAATTTGAAAGTCTTGAGCCTTGTGTTTACTTACGAAGTTTATGATACAAGCATGATATCCTTCTCCTATGTTTATTTATGAGTTTACTTTACTTTTAAATGTCTGATTTACTTATCTTGGCATACTGGTACATTCCACGTATTGACTGTGATACTTTCTAAGATGTATCATTTCATGATATAGGGTCCGGATCTCAAGGTCATCCTCATATCTAGGTCACCTCGCCTCGCTTCTCATCTATTGGTGAGTCCTCATGCTCAGGGCCATTTGACAGACTTTCATGTTACTTTATGTTTCAAGATTGGTCGGGTTAGTTGGGGATGTTGTCCCATCAACCCATCTATGTAAATAGAGGCTTTCATACAGGATGTAGAACTCATTTATGTAAATGCCTCCAAAGATTTCCAGCTTGTTACGCTATGCTTACATATCCGTTATGCTTATGGTAAATATCTCCCTTATTAAATGATAGATGTATGCATGTGCCATGAGTCGACTTAGTCTCTCGGGGTCCCTTGTCCCGTGCTCACGATCGGGTGTACGTTCGGGTCATGATGGCGAGTTAGTACATGGAATGTACCGAGTATGCATAGTAAGTAAAACAAACATTTAAAATGCATAAAGTTCATGAGAATAGGATGACATGATCATAATATTTAAATCATAGATGAAACATAAGGCTCAAGGTTTTCAAAATATTTGTAAACTTTTCATAAACATAGACATGAGAGAAAACATTACAAACCATGACTTGAGCCAAGATTCATAATCATAAGCATGCATAAACAAAGTGAGGTACAGTGGGAGATTCTTATAATCGACATATCCCATATATGCACACATGGAGCCCAACCTGTAAACCTAGTCGGGAGGTCGTTCGTACCTTGCTAAGGGTAGAACCATGAAAGGCATGATATAACTCATGAAGGTCCCACTAGGGGCAAAAGAGGACAATTTCAAGGGAGGTCCCAAAACCAGCTGACCTACTGCGGGCACGTAGTTTTGAGATTTGCGGCGTAACCTGAGCCCCAAACTACTCGGTGTTAAAGCTACTCCCAAAACATGCAACTGTGCTATAAGGTAACATATATGACATACATGGGCTAGTTAAATCATGATAATCATAGACATGCTTGATGTTCGTGGAAACCAGACATGAAATTGAGCCCGTGACTCGGTCAAAATCATAAATCGTAAATTTTACATGTGGGGTATTGCCTGATATTTGAACATACCGAAATACTCAATTTGGTTGAAATCATGATCATAAAACATGGGTAATTTGAAAACATGTTTCTAATTCAAACTTCACATCATACTTGTAAAATCATCATAATCATAAACTCCTCATGGATTTCTCATAATTTGGGCACCTTAAGTTTGAGACACTAGTACACAATATAAAGATGAAAACAATGTAAAAATCATCCCATTATTCAAAATCCATCAATTTAGACATATTTAAAACATATCCACATCAATTAGAAGATTCATAATGTTAAACTCCCATAAGAATTGAACGGTAGAATTTCATATATATTAGAGAGAAATTGGGCATGGTATGTTATTAAACCACCCATTCAAACCCTACATACCTGTTGACCCAAACCCCACACTCCCTGATTGCCCAATAGGAAAATTGGGGAAGAAAGCCTTGAATCACTCTAGATTACCTCTCTACCACCTTCTATTCCTTTGTATGCATGAATGAGGACTTAGGCTAGTCTTTCCTCATAAACCTACCTTTTAAGAGGTTAAAATGTAGTTTATCACCCTAGGACTTAGAAATTATGGAAAGCCTTTACTTAAATCGTAGAATTTTTATGTTGGCTGCCAGTCCTCACGAGGACTCGGACGACTGTTCCTAGCCACGAATCGTGGCCTTGAGTCGGGATGTTCACTGCCAAAAATCTACTATGAGACCCCACGGAGGACACCACGAATCATGGTGAGTAACCACGAATCATGGTGAGTAACCACGACTCGTGGTCACCAACCGTATCCTTCACTGCCCAATCCTCTTTGCCAAGCATCCAGTCCAGGCCGCGGGTGACCTCACGAGTCGTGTGGCCTGGCCATGACTCGTGTTGACGCCCGTGGAGTCGCCCAGACCAGTCCACCTCCCTGCTTGACCACGATTCACTTCACAACTCGTGGTCCCTCCTCACGGGTCACATAACGACCCGTTCTGTGATCTTGTGCAGAATTCCTGTTTTTCTCCGTTTCAACTCCTGGGTCTGATCTTTGGGCTCCCGGGGTATAACAGTAGGGTTATGAATGGGTGAATCCATTCACTCCCATGCCCAAACTCTCTCTGAATTGTGAATTTCCTATAATGATTCTTTGGGGTTTTAACCTAATGCATGAAATTATAAATTCTCTACATGGGCATGGTATAAATGAGTTATTATTATCGAATTATGAATTATGGGCAAGTTTTATGTTGTTTTCTATCAAAATCATATTTCAAGCTTTTTTAAAATTTAAAATGCCCATTTGTGAAAAGTTCATGAAAGTTAAAATTTATGATGAATGTTCATGTATGATGAAATATTGATGATGAAATGGATGTTTTCAAGTTACCCATGTTTATAACCATATTTGGAAGTGAATTAAATATTTTCAAGTGTGTTAGAGTATTGGGCAATGCCCACATGTTCAATTATGATTTATGATTTATGAAATGAATTTCATGATTGATCAATTTTTGATATTGGCCGATTAAAGAGCCCTTGATTCATGGATAATCATGTATGAAAAGGGGATCAACGACATTAAATGTTTATTTAGCGATGAATCTCATGAATGATGTTTATGATTTACGTATGAGCCTAAGGTGCATGTTTTTGGGAGCAATGTCTAGCACCGAGTAGCCTGACGTTCAAAGGACTACGCTGATGTCTCATAACTACGTGCCACCGTAGGTTCATATTGATACATTATAATGTTAATGGATCTCCTCTTTCGTGATATCACATAGTGCACGTCACTTGCCTGGAAAGCTAGGGAAGACTCTACCCACTTGAGTGAGATAGTTGGGGCATCATGTAAGGCTCTACCATGATGGTGTCAGTTATGATGAGTCTTCCCATTGTTCTTCATGTTTTATTGCATTATTATGTTTATGTTATTTTGGCTCAAGTGATGATTTATAAAGTTTCTCTTACTATTATGATAATGAATGTATTACGAATGATTTGAAAACCTTGAGCCTTATGTTATCTTATGATATTTATGTTATGAGCATGTTGTTCCACTCTTATGATCTCTTATGAGCTTTTATGTATTTT
>JACEIK010006601.1:0-23123 GCA_018107945.1 Datura stramonium
GGGAGTTCTATTACGGAGTCTACTATGATATACAAGGCTAAAGCTACTAACTTGCCAAAGAAACTGGCTTTACATACCTTAACCTCAGGTTATCCGACTATCCAACGAAGCTCGGTCAGTACTCCAGCTATTTCTCCCAAGTGCATTCACATATACGTCAATTAGGACTAAATTCACCAATATTCTAAAAGATAACGTCACTTTCGATACATTTATAGCCCAAACTTAGGCTTATCGAAAGACGGTCAAAAACTTGCTATTTCTCGAAAGTCCAGAAGGGGAGAGGGAGAAGTATTCACTTTAGGGCTAGGAGCACATTGACACTAATTTGGAGCAATTCCACTTAGCTCGGTAGCTCGACGGTTTTAAGGCGAATTGTGGCTTAAATCCGTAGAATGCTCCTGTTGCTAAATACCTCGGTATACGAGGTTAATTTGGATTTGGACTACCTTTGATAGCATAATCGGCCGATATTTCATAGAACTCGTACCCTCTTGTTTTCTCGCTCTTTCACGGAAATTTCGATTGATAAATGAAATAAGCCGAAGTTGGAGGCTTTATATACTTGGGCTGAAACCGGGGCCAGCGTGTCACGGAGACAACGCGGGGCTCCACCTCAGTGACACGTTGCCACCATCGCGGAGGAGCTCTGCCCAGGCTCCTTAAGCGATGGTTCGGCCGAGACTCTCGTTGATATTTTCGTCTTTTTCTAGCATGTATGGCTTTCAAATATAGCCCAACCAGCATGTGATGAACATCTATGTATCGAAATCTTACGGGGTGTAACATTACATATTTTTGTTATATATGTGTGTGTGTCTTTTGACCATTAAAATTTAATTTTTACAATGCACAAAAATTCATGCTACAATTTTTCAATAGTTATATTGAAAAGTGGAAAAGATATCTACAAAAAAGACATGATCTGTTACATCATAAACGGATACATTAATAGTATTCCAATCCTAATTTTGAATAAGTAAACGAGAATATTGAGGTTGGATGCAATGTTCAACCATTTATAGTTCAAAGAATGCGGTCACTTTATATTGTTGTACCAAGCAAATTTTATTGGTTGAAAATTCTCAATACAATCTTTTGATGGAAAAATCTTTGGCAATTTCTTTAGATTTCACCAACTAATCTAACATTCAATATATGCATAATATTTTACTCATATTTACGTAATAAGATATTCTTTGTAGATATAAGTATGAAGATCCTTTAAAATGTTGATTGAACTTCTTGCGATTTATTAAAACATTGATAATGACAAAATTGTCATTTACTATTTTTGTCAATTAGTTGATATTTGATTATTATAGACTTTTTCAGTTTTTAAAAGGTAAAACATCCTAATATTTAGTATTTTAAAATTGACTAAAATTTTACTTCTCAAACTTTCCTTATTTGAACTATATTAAAAAATCCTAACATTCATTAAAATCAATTACAATTACATTAACCTATATATTAATCCATTATTTATTAAACTAACTAATTATTCGTCACAATATTTCAATACGCAAAAAATAAATTAAAGAGTGTAATTTTATTATGTATTAATACATGAATTCCTCCTCTTCCTCCTTCTTCTTTTAAGAAAATTGTATAATCGAAAAAAATAAGATAAAAATACAATATACTTTATGTTGTTTCAATTAATCCAAGTTTTCTTGTTATTCACTCTTTGAGTTAAATCTACACTATTTATTTATTTAATTTCGTGAAGTGTTTGATTAAACATAGATTTAAAAGATAAAAAAAAAAAGCGTGAAATCATCTCATAAGGTAAAATGAAAAAGAAAAATTAAAATTAAGTTATTTAAATAATATTAAAATTACAATATTAAAAATACTTACATTTTTTAATAATATATTAATACTTATATTTTCAAATTAAATAATTAAAAATATTAAAAAAATCAAAATCATAAATTTTATTTTAATATTTAAATTTTTTTTAAAATTAACTATATTTTATGTATTAAATTCTTCTTATTTAAAATATATATAAATTTTTTCTATTTATATATACATATAATGCATGCATTTAAGTACTCATGTAAAAATAAAGCGATTTTCCACCTTTCAAATAAGCGATATTTCTGACGGTTTTAATTTAATTGAACAAATATTAGAACAAGCGAAGAAAGAAAACTACTATATTTGATCAAACTCTTAAACACAATTATTTATTAATTTGAATTTCATAATTTTCTTTCTAAATTCTTATATTATTATATAAACATATTTTTTAAATATTATTTATGTTATTTTTATAAATTTATTCTTATTAATATGAGGGACCACTTGCATGTGAGACGCGTACATTTAGACTAGTTTATATAAAAATTTGGGGAGATTACATAATTCATAATTTTTTAAAATTATAATTACAAAAGTTACAACTATTTTTTCAATTATATAATATACAATATATGCATTATACATGATTAAATTGATAAATATTGTAAATATGGTAATTTTCTATAAATGACATAAGTATTAATTTCTTTCATAATTTAAGTAGATTAAATATGATAAAAATTTAATGTGTATTATTATATTTAATATCATATATATACCAAATATGCTAAATATGTATTACTATTTAAAAAAGAGGTATCCAATATTATCCTCATTTTCATCATCCATAAAATTTTTGTTTACTTGAGTCTTTCACATATAAAGATTATAAACATAATATATATTAGACACCATATACTATATATATTATATTATGCATATGTCATCAATATATTATATTATATAATTAAACATATATGTGCATCTATTTTTAATACTATGACCAATTTTTATTAATAGAGATTTTATGCAAAATTTTACACCATACATATACTAAATATGTATTATTATTATTTTAAAAATATTTTTATTTTTTTTATTTTTTTTATTTTTTTTATTTTTTTTATTTTTTTTATTTTTTTTAGTTTTTTTATATTTTTTAATAATATTGATAATTATCTTTAAAATACCACAAAAATGAGCAATATAATATATAATTGAAACATATATGTGTATCTATTTTTATATTATGCACAATTTATTAATAAAAGAATATCTTTGATGAACTTTTGGATGAATTCACATTTTATTCAAGGATCTTAAAATATTTTGATAAAATAAAAATAAATTTTAATAAATCACAATTGATTTATAAGAAATGGAGTGAGGGATTGTAGGAAATCAAATAAAAATGGAGAAGAAGAGGGATTTTGAATTTTTGAAAAAATAAATATGGAGAAGATAGAGAATTTTTGGGAAAATAAAAAAGGAGAAGAGAGATGGATTATAGAAATTTTTGAAAAAATAAATATAGAGAAGATAGAGGGATTCTTGGAGGGTTTGAAATTTACGGAAAAAAGATGGAAAGAGAGTTGTAGACAATAAGATCTCGCGGCGAAAATAATAATCAAGACGGAAAAATATCACAACAATCGTAGTATTTATTATGAATATGAGTGTTATAATCTCTATTAATCCTCTGATTCTTCTTTTCAAATATAAATTCAAGGGCTTTAAGCAACTTGAACTGATGAATTTGATCTTGACTTGTACTTGAATTCGAGGGCTTTTGAGCTTGATCTTGATTCGTGTTTTCAAGAGCTTGAAGAAACGTGCAGATTTTCGCCTTGATCTCTAATACTTGTAGAGAAATATTGGAGTGCTTGAATATTTGTAGCTCGTAAAAATGCACGACGTTTGATCCTGACTCCTCTCCTAGCTTGTTGTTTGAGATTCGGGTCCCTTTTTTTGAATTATGGGGCTTTATTTATAGTTGTAGGATGGAAGAGTTGCGATAAGACGAACTTCTTTCAACCAATCGGATTTAAGTTGACATGTCGATATTTGATTGGTCGCAGCCGATCGCCATTTATACACGTGGCACATTTTCATTGGTCTTTGATTTGACTAGACATGTTGTGTCATTTTTGATATGTGGCATGACCCCATTGACTCTTTTATTGAAACATGTGACACGTCGTTTGGCAGTGGAACCAATTTTAGGCCCATGGAAGATGACATCTTGGGCTCTTAAAATTGGGTTATCATTTGCAGCCAAATTTAATGAACTAACCCAAATAAAATTAGACCATTATTAAGTCCATATTTATTGGACTCAAATGATTAATTCAATTATAAATTATTCATAATAATTATTTGAATTAATATATTTTGAACTAAAATAATTCAAATTTCTTGTGGATTCAACTTTAATAAAATTTAGATTTGCACACAAATGCCCCCTACTTCAAGATTTGTCTAAAATATATATTCTAAAGACTAGACTTGAAATATCCTTCGCTAACATACTTTTGAGATTAATCATTATATGTTCAATGTATTTATATTGAATTATTTGTATACGTCATATCATGATAAAATGAGCAAAATTTAGTAACTCTCTCCTGATCAACTTTGTAGATTTAGTCATTAAATTCTAGAGCTGATATAGATTGAATTTTTTATCCAAGAAAAAATTGCCACTTTCTAGAAGTAATGCGGATTGAATTTGTATCCAGGAAGGATTTTCACTTTCTAGAAGGTATGAATTAAATTTGCATCCAAGAAGGCTTGTCACTCTAACTTACGTAAATTGTATCCAAGAAGAATTGCATAGAGCCTTGACTTTTTCAATTTAAATTTTATTAGGATACTTTAACTCCAATCCAACTACTTTTTATTTACCTCCTTAGAAACTCTACATAAGAGATATTCTCTTCATTATTTTGCATCGATTGCGGTGTTGTAAGTTAATCATAATGCTCAGACAATTTTCTCTCCTTTCCTTTTCAAAATTTTCATTACTTTTTCTGACCTGACACACTGCTGTGTGGTACAAAATTCATATCTTATTGTAGGAATATTGAAATTATGATCTGTTTGATTTTTCAGAAACTAGATTTCTATATCTACAATATGGCGAATTTCAGGTAAAATCCTTGAATATTATTCTGTAAATTTTTTTGAAGTTGACTTAAATTCTGTCATGCCTAGATAAATCGCCTTTTCACAGCTCAGTCATGCTTGTAGTAGAAAATTCATAACTTATTTTAGGAATATCAAAATCATGATCCGTTTGATTTTCTAAGAAAATAGCAGACTTCTATATATATAATATAACTGAATTTAAAAATTAAAATCTTTCAATATTATTCTGCATAAATTTTTGAAGTTGACTTAAATACTTTCATGCCCGAATCGTCACCTTTTCACAGCTCAGTATGCTTGTAGTAGAAAATTCATATTTTATTGTAGGAATATTGAAATCATGATCTGTTTGATTTTTAGAAACTAGACTTCTTTACTATAATATATCTAAATTTCAAATTAAACTCATTCGATATTATTCTGTATTTTTGAAGTTAGCTTACATTCTATCATACTGAAATTTCAGATCTGCGAGTTCCACTAAAACTTCTATTTCTTGATGTAGGAGCAGTGAAATTGAAAACGTTTTAATTTACGGGAGTCAGACTTCAAGGGCTTCATTGTCACCAAAAATTTTATCTCCAATCTAATCGAGTTAGTCTAGTTCCATCTTGAACTCCACTTTTAAATGCGAAACGTCTTGGCCAGGTAATAATCTTTCTTCAATTTGCATATTTTCTTAGATTACCTTTCTCTCTCCTTTTTTTCTATGGATCGGAAAGGACATGTTCTAACCATGCAGTTAATATTGACGAATATCCTTGCTGATGGTGTTTCATATTTTTTCTTTAAAAAGAGACTAGGCTTAAGGCGTAGTACGGGATGAGTTTTGTCAGCTTTAAGATCTTGGTTATTCTTTTGAAGAAAGCCCAGAGCCTAAGGCGTAGTATGATGAATTTTATCGCGGCTTTAGGACTTTGATCATTCTTTTGTGAGACCGACTAAGGCGTGAGCTGAATTGACTTTCATCCGCGCTTTAGGACTTTGGTTATTCTCAAATGCATCGCAGTCTCTACATTCATCCTTATGCCCTTGAGCTAGATGGTGTTTTTTTTTTTTTAATTGCAACTTAACCGGATGGTGAACTTCAAAGAATAATACCTCTCCTTTGTCCAAACTCAAGTACCTCATTATCGAGAGTAATGAACGACACACGATGCAAATAAATTGTTAGTTCAAACTCCTTTAGCTGGATGGTATGCGAGGTCCTTGGCCACTGCCCCAGGAACACACTCCATATGAAAAATTGGACTTCCGCATCCGTCTACTTCAACTTGATCTTCTCATATGTGGTGTCTACAGTCGCCGCTCCATCGTTATTCAAATATAGCAAAGTGCTATTCCTAGCACAGCTCGTCGCATAGTCAGAAAGAAGATTTTGTTACTCCATCCAAGATGAAGATTTTCTACATCCCAGGAAGATTTTATTACTCCATCCAAGGTGAAGATTTTCTACGTCTGAGAGGAAGATTTGAGATCTTTAAGATAAAAACAAAAATGATAAAAAAATTCCACCTTGCGTGTGTGAATCGACCTCGACTTTAAGACTTGACAAATTTGAAGACTTTAACTTGTAGATGTGAAAACCTCAATGAGAAAACATGGCGATTTGAAACTTCAACTTGTAAACTTCAACTTAAAGACTTGGAGGATTTGAATACTTCAACAGAACATGGCCCGGTTTAGCTTCAACTTAAAGACTTGGAGGGATTTGAATACATCAACTTGAAGACTTGGAGGATTTGAATACATCAACTTGAATACATGGAAAACTTGAGACTTCTACTTGTAGACTTGACAAATTTGAAGACTTCAATTTGCAGTTTCGAAGTCGAATTTGAAGATTTCAACTTGAAGACTTGACGAATTTGAAGACTTCAACTTAAAGAGTGGCTGACTTGAAGGCTTCAAACTCATATACGTCTGTGTTGAATACTTCGGCTTAAAGACTTGGCCGGATGTGAAGGCTTGACTTTACAAAAATTCATGAATTTGAAGCTTAACTTAAGACTTGGAGGATTTGAAGACTTCAACTTATAGATTCAGAAAATTTGAAGACTTTGACTAGCATATTTGACAACCTTTTGAAAGATTATACTCATCTTATAGGGAAAACTCATTTGAAATGAAGATCTTCCTAGTGATCCATCGGTATTTAGTGAAGGTCAATTTTGATAAAATAATCCTATAGATCGATCTTCATGTGCTCGGCCCGGTGTCTTCTATTTCATCGTACTTCACTCGAACACCTCTTGGGTGATATATCTTTAAACTCCTTGGTGAACTTAGAATAAAACTCCTGGTGCCTCGTACCTCGGTAAAGAGGATCAGATCGTGCAGTTCATAAAGAGTGAGTTATTTTGTTTCAATGTCTAATTTTTGCCTAGATCGCCTCTTGTGAGGTTTTCAATATAGCGGACCTCTTCTTTTTTTAATTTTTTTGTTTTTAATAATAAAGTCGTGCATAGTTTATACTCTTGCGGGCGGGAGTGACATGGGTTATGATCGTGCCTTAAGGAGTGTTGTCTAACTTCAAGGATAGTATCTTTTCAAGAACTTTGCGTTAATAGGACCAATCCTCACGCCATACGCATCGACAAGCTTGTAAGCGCCAACTTGAATATGCTTCTTGTGTGACATACAATCCGTCCACTTTGAGGTGAATTTGCCCCGAGACTTATGAGAAGTGATGATTGGCCTTCTTACGACCAAGACTTGATCTCCTACTTGAAAGCATCTCAAGAGAACCTTTTGTTGAAAGTCAGAATGGCAGGCTTGATAGCATTCCAAATTTTGTTTGAGCTTCTAGTCTCTTTTCATCAAGTGCTTATAACTCACGCAGAGCACATGTCGACATTTTCTTCGTTAGGTGACCCTTCTTGAAGCAAGCCTTAAAGAAGCTATTTGGCACTCAAGTGGTGGGCCTTCAACTCCATAAGCAAGTGAGTATGGCATAGCTTGTGTTGGTGTGCGGTGAGAATGGGTCCTATATGCCCACATGAGCTTCTTCCCGTCGTTCAAGCCAATCCAGTTTGGACTTGGAATGACCTTCTTCAACAAGTTGCACATAAAGTCTTATTAAATGCTTCCTAGACCATTGGCCCGGCATGATACATAAATTTACGTGATTAAAACCAAAAAGCTCACAAATTTTATTCATCAACTTGTTATCAAATGGCCTAAAGTTGTACATTTATTATATAACGAAAGGGAATGCCAAAAGCGTTATATGATATTGACGCGGATAAAATTTGCAACATTCTCTTTCTTTACTTCTTTTAAGAATGACAACTTCGACTCATTTGGAGAAGTAATCTATTCGCAACTAAAATGTACAAGTGTCCACAGAAGATTTCGGCAACGAACCAACAACATCAATCCCCATGAATCAAATGGCCAAGATGCGATAGGGTGTAATACTTTGGGCGGGCGTGTATGGGGGTGCATGGCGCAAGCCTTGCACCTTCGGGCGTAGTCCAAGCAATCTCACCATTGTTGGCCGTAATATCCATCCTTTTTTGTGAAAGTGAAGCTTCGATCCAGATTGATGTGACCCACATACTCCCGAATGTGCTTCTTGTAACGGCAGGATGCTTCTTCCTCCCAAACATCGTAGAAGTACTCCCTCAAATAATCTTACGTATAATGTATCCTTGTAGTAAAGGAAGCGGGGTGCACTGACTGGCCAGTTCCAGGTCACTTCTTCTTGAATTTTGGCAAAATTCCATAACAGAAATAATAAATAATGGATTGTTGCCGGTCCTCCTTCACCCCTTCGGAAGACAATGGCCGAGTTCTCAAACTTATAATTTTATATTCATCCTTATTTGGTGGTGGTACTATCCATTTTGTGATATTAACTTGTGCTTGTCCGTGAGTTAGTGTTGAAGCAGGTAACCAATGCATCAAACTTTCTTATTTTCCTTCCTTGGTACGTGTTGGAGGGTCACATCCCCAAGCCATTATATCAATTTTTGAGCATAACCATGATAGGGGCGCAGTTCAGGTTGCTTGACCTCATAGCTTCCCAAAATTTGATTAATCACCAGGCGAGTCACAAAGACTTACCTTAATTACTTCATGTCGACGACCATTTTCTAGCCCAAGTATTAACGCTTGATATTCAACGACATTATTGGAGCAACATTGCGTTAAAGTAGTGCGTATGACCAGACCTCTCCTTGCGAAGTGACAAATACTACGCCAGCCCCTAAGCTGCCAGTGTCTGGCAGTCAAAAACACATCTTCCATGGATGTTGAACTTCAATGATCATCTCATCTTCGTGAGCGAGTTCATCGGTTAGCTTCCAATCATCGGGTATTGGGTGATGCGGAAATCTTCTAACGCTTGTCCCTTTATGGACCTTTGGGGATGTACACAATCTCAAATTATTGAAGCCCAAGGAGTACCACCCTTGCTAATCGATCAGCGAGGATCTGGTTTTGACATCACAAATTTGATGGAATTTTCTCACAGAGATGAGATGAAAAATGTGAGCTTGGAGTAGTGCTTCAACTTTTGAATTGAGAAAACTAACGCCAAACATAACTTTTCAAGGTGGGTAATAATTCAACTCATTTGGTGTCATCATTACGCTTAAGTAATAAAGGGAGTTTTCTTTCCCTTCATCCATTCTCTTAGACATTAGCGCTCAATGACCTTTCTTGTCTTGAAATATATAATATCCGCGGCTTTCCAGTACGGTATCGGCTAGGAGTTTCATTAAATATAATTTGATGCTCTCAAAATCATTAACCTGAAGCACACAGTCACACTTGAAAAGAGCACCCTTCTTCATGAGATGGCTAAATGGTTGGCATCGCCGGCTAAGTTGAGATGAATCTCCTAAGATCGCTAGCTTTCCTTGAAGAGCTTTTAATTCATGAATATTTCGAGGCTGGGCATCTTCAAGTGCTTCGACCTTGGCTTGATCGATCTCCGATTCCTCTATAATCGCACAATGAAGCAGGAAACTTTCGAACTAACCCCAAGGCATATTTGATGGGTTCATTAAGTTGATATATTAAAAACTGACTCAAACACCATTCTCAAGTCTTGCAAGTAGTCGTTTCTCTTTCTTGACTTCATCACCAAGTCATCAACATAACATTCTTTCATTTTGTGGAGCAAGTCGTCGAGTATTTGCATAGCCCTTTGATAAGTGGCACTGGGTCTTCAAGCTAGAAGGCATTACTTTGTAGAAATAAATGCCCTTGGGCGTACGAAATGCGATGAGTTCTTCATCCTTTGGTGCCATACGGATTTGGTTATAGCACGATGAACCATCCATAAAAGACATCACCTCGTAACCGGTGGTAGCATCAATCATCAACTACGGGATGAGATCGGGAAACTCATCCTTAGGGCATGCGTTATTGAGATTCCTAAAGTCAACGCAAGCTGAATCGGCCATTCTTCTTTCTCATCGGGCGATACTTGAAATCCATGTGGGGTATTTGCTTCACGAACAAAGCCAGCAGTGAGTTTGTTAACTTCATTTTGGTGTCAGGACTAAAAATTAAATTACGTCGTCTTTGAGCACATGGGGGCCAGACACGTTCTTGATTCGAGTTGATGGACCGCTACTTTGGGATCGATCTAGACATCTCCCTATAACTCGAAACAAACACAACTCTTATATTCTACAGTATATATCCATGTAGCGATTTCTTCATCAATTGTGAGGAAGCACTTAGATAGGTCGGCCTTGAGATCTTTATCGGTGCCAAGATTAACTTCCTTTAGAGATTCTCTTTGTGGCCTTCACTCTTCTTCAAGTTACGGAGGGGCATCCCGGAATCTTCCTCCTCTCGAGGATCGCTATCATTATTTATATGTATTAACTTTGATGACATCCTCTAGCTTCTCGTTAACCTCCATTTGAGATGAAATTATCGCTCACTGTGTACATGACGAGCCTACACTTTCTTCATCTTCGTCAGTTCCTTAGTACAACCACAGTGTGATTATTCGCCTTGACACCTCCCACTTGAAACAACTAGTTTTGTTTGTCATCTCATTCTAGAAGGAGACAAACTTCGAAAATCTTTTCACGGGTTTTGAGCGATGTGGGCATTCTCATGATGCGATAGTTTCTACGGAACTTTCTTATTCTTGATGGGCCTAACCTTTAATTCTGAGAAGTTCTCACATTTGATTTCCCCAATCGGTCAAAGACGAGAGAAAGTCTTTGTATCGGGCGCACTAGATTCATCTACGATAGTGATGTGATTGGCAGTCGCTCTTCTTATAGAGATACGAGCGGCGTTTGCTTATACCCCAAACCCTCATGTGATTGCATGATGGAAGTTTCGATGGGAGTTTTCCTAACCCCCGATGGACGAGGTTTTGTGCAGCCTTTACCGACAACATAGGCATTTGGATCAAAACCTTCACTTGTGCGTTTGTAGGAATCACCCAGCATTTTGCTTGAGTATCTTGAACCATGATTTCTCCAAGTAGCTTAGAGGATAAATTAATCGCGTCAATCATCGACGAGGGAAGGTTAGCCCCTTTGGTACACTTGTTTGGGTATCGGATTATTGACCTTCCTCTTTCTTCACCTTCGGTATATAGCGGAGTACACATGTTATCTTCTTTTTCGAACACAATGTTCCCTTTATTTGAAGGGAGTGCGGCTCATCATTGCCAACTTTAACCTTTTCGGCAATCGCATCGGCTCTTTTTAGTTGCTACATTATCGACTTTCACTTCTTTCACAATATAGTTTTTTAAATAGAACTTTGCATTGGCGAAGTGTGATTGATACGAAAATGGCTTATCATCAACAACTATCTTCTTCTCAAAGTCCACCTTCAAGATACTTCAAAAATTGATAGTAGGAGGATTGTATTTTATTCTCATGTATCAAGGCCTTCCAAGCAACATACTATATGAAGTCTTTGCGTCGATTACATGCATCCATGCGCTCGATCGTAAATCTTCAATGTTGATCTCTAGCTTGATAGCACCTATGGCCCTTTGCCCCCTTGATTGAATCCTTGAATCATCAAGCGACTCTCAGAAAGTTCCTCAAGTGAGATCTTTGAGGTTTCTCCGCTTCATGGTAAAGGCCAGAAGAATGTTAACTCGAGATCCATCATCTATCAATTCTATTTATCCTCTTCCCAAGTGTGACCCACACGTATATAAGAGACGATTGTGCGATATTTAGCCAAGTAGAAGATGCGTCGTACATAAATGCTTGATTTTGTATCACATGCGTGAACTTCTTGAAGAGAAGGTTAGAAATCTCTTTGGCGATAATGAAGACAATGCGATAGGCTTTCATTCTTCACCTCTTTGTCGGTATTAAAGCATGATGCCTTGATGTTTTTTTTGAGCAATCTTCATGTAGAACCCACTTGGTAGAATTCTTCCAAAGTGCGGGACGTCGTGGTTTGGTGGTGCCATACCTCCACCTTTGGTTTCTTAGCGCTCAACATGTTTTGATCCCTCGATTTTCTCACTATCTTCTTGTGTTAGTTGTTTGAACGATTCCTTCTATGGTGATGCTTTGGAGGGCGTCTCGCTAGTCACGAATGCAACCCTCATCGCTCATCTTCATCGACTTGGGTTTTACCTTGCTTCAATGTCCTTCTTTCGCTCTTCATAGTTGCATATTTGGACTAGATCCAAGAGAGCTAAAATTGATAGATATTTGATTAGAACTTGCCTTATCATCCTCAAGCACAATCTTCTTCTCATTATCAAGTTGCATAATCTTGTCCTTGAAATAAAACACTTCTCAAAGGGTCACCTGGCTAGATGATACTTGCAATAATTTGGATAATTTGTTCTTCCGGCTTTATTGGTCAGCTTCATCTCACGGCAATTCAATGAGTTTTAACTCAAGTAGTTCATCAAAAATTCAGGGGACATCGGGGTGGGGAAGGGGTATTCCCTTTCTTGCATTTCCTTCAAGGTTAATTTTTATTTTGGTTACCTCGAGCGAAGTTGTTTTCATACTGCTTCTTGTACCTTTGTAGTAAACTTCACGAGGTGACACATCGGCATTCATGGATTCTTTGTTGTTGCCCTTGGGTATGAACTTGCTCCATCTATTGGGTCCTTTCTTGTCGTTCCCTTTATGAGGGTCAAAAGCAAAGCATCACTCTATTTTGTGAGAAGACATTCTCAATTCCATGTCATGAGCACAGTAGCTAATTATTCAAAGACATTGGTTTAAGTCCCTGCAAGATGTAGAGAAGTCCCCAATGCATTCACTTGGATACACATCTCTATTCTGGAAGCTTCACTGAGTCTATTTTTGCAGTTTAAACTGCGTTTCTCCAACGATTGATGAAATCGATAATGGGTTCATCCTTCATTTGGAGAGTATTTGTGAGTTCCACCATACTCACAGTTACACCTTGTCTTTGTGGAGAGAGATTAAGGAACTCTTTGCTCCGGTTACACCCTTCACTCGATAGAAAATTAGTCTCAAGATGCATGCCCTTATTCGAAAACATTCCCTTTGAGGTAGCGGACAAGCGCAACCGGGTAATCCCCATATGTTCACGCATTGTTACATGTTTTGATAAAGTGCACAATATGTTGCTTGGGTTCCCTTTTCCTTCAAATTCTTTGAAATTTAGGAGGATGATAACCGAGGCATCTTGAGGCTATCAATTCTTGTGGTGTACGGATTTTGCATACATGAGAGAGGACTTGGAAGTGACTTCATACTTATTCTTGATAGTCCCTTCAATGAACTCCTTCAACTGGTCTAGTGGAATCATCCCTTTAGAAGAAAGCTGGAATTTCCTTGAGGTGGGTGATCATGTTTTTGCGGGCGCTTGAGTTTCTTAAATTAAAGACCTTTCCGGCGCATGACTAGATTCTGCCTCCACTAGGTCGTCCACCGCACGCCGTCAATTTTCTCCAGTCCCAGAGCATCTTGATTTTGCACATACTTGAGTCGGGCCTTGATTACCTTGGTCAAGTTCGCTAGTTGCTCCTTCATAGATGAAGCGTCGGTTACCATTGCTTGCATGATTGTTGGGAATGTTGGAGAATAGCACGGTTATCACATAAATTGATCTTTGACGGACTCACCTTATACGGTGTGAGTGGAGAAGACCACCAGCTCAGTATTATCATCTCTCTTCGTAGCCGAGAGTTTAGGATCGGAGAGGTCCGGCAAAGCCCGAGTCTTCTTGATTCTCTCGGCAATATTGCCTTCTCTATTTTGATGTGTTGGTAGAGGATCTTGCTCCTTTTGGGATGAAGATCAGGCGGGATTGATGCGGCGACACTTGGAGTGCTTGTTGTCCTAGCATGAGATTGTTTTGCTTCTCGTGATGGGTCCAAAACTTTCAATGGCGCTGTCGAGGATGCTTTCCACATCAGTAGAGAACTTGGAGTTAACAATCTTGGAAGTTGAATTGGAGTTGATCTTCTTGGAAGCCATTTCGATATTTGATGTTCTTGATCTTTGGAGATTGAAAAGATGAGATGAGGGGTAGAAATCCTCCACGGGCGTGCCAATTTTGTAGACAATAAGATCTACGCAGAGAAAATAATAAATCATCCACTAGGAAAAATATCGCAACAATCGTAGTATTTATTATGAATATATGAGTGTTATAATCTCTATTAATCCTCGATTCTTCTTTTCAAATATAAATTCAAGGGCTTTTAAGCAATCTTGAACTTGATGAATTTGATCTTGACTTGTACTTCGAATTGAGGCTTTTTGAGCTTGATCTTAATTAGTGTTTCAGAGCTTGAAACTTGTTCTTGAATTTTAGCGTTGATCTCACAAAACTCGTAATGTTAGGTGCTTGAATGTTTGTAGCTTATAGAGAAATCTACGAGTGTTTGATCCATGAGCTCTCTACGGCTTGTTGTTGGAATTCGGGTAAAAAACACACAGTTATGGGGCCACTGTGTTATAGTTGTATGATGGAAGGATTAGATAAGGATGAACTTCTTTCAACCAATAAGATTTAAGTTAACGTATCGAGATATTTGATTGGTCAAAACGCTAGCCGACTATCTGCGTGGCATTTTCATTGGCCTTTGATTTGACTAGGCATGTTGTGTCATTTTTGACATCAATAAGCATGACCCCATTGGCTCTTTTTATTTGACTTGGCGTGACCGTCATTTTGATGTGACACCAATTTATGGGCCTCTAGGAAGATGACATCTTGGGCTCCTTAAAAGTGGGCTTATCATTTGTAGCCCAATTTAATGAGACTAACCCAATAAATTGGACCATTAATTAAGTCCATATTTATTGGACTCAAATAATTAATTTAATTATACTAATTCATAATAATTATTTGAATTAATATATTTTGAATTTAAAAGAATCCAAATTTTTGTGGATTCAACTTTAATAAAATTAGTTGCACACAAGAGTATTTTATATTATATTTGTGTATTTAAATTGTTGTTCCATCCCAGTTTCAAAATAAGTGATGTTTTAGCCTTTTGATTTTGTTTCAAAATAAGTAGCGTTTTAATTTTTTTAAAAAAAACCAAAATTAACAAATATTGAAACTTTTTTTTTAAAAAAACAGAAAAACTAAAAAAAATAAAAAATATTAAAATTACATTTTTCAAGATATTTGTGAAATTAGCGGGTAAAGTATATTTTACGTCTAGAAATGAATAGTTTTTCTTAAGGGGTATTATAAAAGTGAAAAACACCACTTATTTTGAAAACGAGAAGGGAGTATATTAGGTATATAAAATTTTTTTATATTTAATTAGAATAGATAGTTTAGAAAGTAAAAGTTGTACAAATATAATTAAAAGATAATATTTTAACTAGTTTGTATTTAAGTAATTTTTAATTAAAGAAATTATAATTTTTTAAATTATGATTCTTAAAAATGTTATTTGAGTAACAAATCCTAAAAATTTATACAAATATCGACACATAAGCACCCTACTAGTTGTAGTTGGTATTGGAAAAAACTAAATGCAGATAAAAAAAAGGTATAAGGACATGTCTTCTCAAAACAACTACACGCTAATCTCTAGTGGAAGATATATATATATAGTCGATCACCACACAGGTTATTTACAACTCATTGACCAATGAATTGTTGATTTGGTGCCGGATCTCTGCAGCATTAATGATAAAGCACCTACTAGTTGTAGTTGGTATTGGAAAAAACTAAATGCAGATAAAAAAAGGTATAAGGACATGTATTCTCAAAACAACTACACGCTAATCTCTAGTGGAAGATATATATATATAGTCGATCACCACGGGTTATTTACAACTCATTGACCAATGAATTGTTGATTTGGTGCGGATCTCTGCAGCATTAATGTCTAGATAACAGAGATAGACTGGTTCATATGAATATTTCAGTTGTTGCTAATGTAATAGATAGAACATATTTGCGAAATGTGATTGGACAAAGCAGGTGATCATAGGAACTAAATCATCCTATAGTGGAAGTGTTGAAAGTAAACCCCCGATCATGACATGGTTTAATGAAATTAACAAGAAAATTCAGCTGCTTTTTTATCACCCCTCCCCTCTACAATGGGTATTCACATCTTCCTTCATCATGTCTGTCTTCTTCCACTCTAAAATTTTAGGTGCATTATCCACATGGCTGCTTCCATTAGAAAAATGTTAAAATGTTTGTTGCATTATTTCTTATTTTTATCTCCTTTTTGTAACTCAAACTTCTCTCCATTAATGTAAGAATTTTTAGTATTTATTTTATTTATGGCACAATTAATGTAAAATCCATAACTAATATTTAATGAAGAATAGATTCTCGTTCGTATACCGGTTATTTGATGAACGTATCAGATTAAGTCTTAATTAATTTAACCTCTATAAATTGTCCTGCCTCCACCTATTAGGGTTACCACAAATTCTCAACTCTTTCTTTTCCATCGTTGACAATTGTGGTAACGTAAGGGTAGGGCAAGGAGGTAAAAATCAATTCTCTACTAACATCTAACGCTTCCGCTTCTCTCTGCGATAATGTCAACCGCTTCAGGTATGTTTTTTGTAATGTCTCTCTGTAAGATTATCGTGTTCAAAATCTTGACGTGCATTAAGATTAAATTTATATGTGGTATCAGATCCTGGATTGCTTGATCCGATAATCTTCATTGAAAGAGTTTTGTGAACTTTAATTGTGTCGTCGTTTTGTTGCCTCATAAAATCAGAACACCACAATTTTTCAAAACTTAAGTGAGGGCACTAAAGGTAATGGTCCAAACTATGAAGAAGCCTTTGAAACATTTTTGGGTTAGGACTTTAAATTTTAATGCAATGGGTTTCCGTCAAATTTTAATGCAATTGTTGGCCGTTCTTACTATGGTGAATCCTTAATGGTCTTTGAAATAAAATCTTAATTATTGTAAGTCTTCAGCAAATTGTGATTTTGGGCTGCAATAATTGGCTCCTTGCTATTCAAATATTTTAGGTCATTAAAAATAATCATATTGCATTCTGGAATGTATGAACCTTGATAGTTGCACGTAAATCCCACATAATGTATTGGTTGTCATGTGATTCTTATTTTGTGCAATAACTAATATAATATTTATGTTGAATAATAATTAATGTATGTGTTTTTAAAGTTATATAGTTTGTTAGTCACCAAAGTGGTCAAACTAGTACGTTTAAAACAAGCACATACGTGATATTTATATTTATTTTATGCATGTAGCATGTTTATAGTTTGTTAGTCACCACAGTGGTCAAACTAGTATGTTTAAGAAAAATATGCATACATAAAATTATTATCTATCCATGAAAATAATGAAATGCCTATTATTGAAAAATAAATGAATAAATTAATTTTTCACTATTGCTAGAAACTTAAGAATTTACCCAAAGGTAAATTAATTATTCTATGAATAGTGAACATTATGAGGTAAATTAATATTTTTTAGTCGAATATATATCGTATCCAAAGATATCATATATGTTTGATTAAAAATATTTAATTACCTACTAAAGTTGAAATATTGCATTTAAATTATGATAGTATGTCGTAGTATCTTCCTAAAGGTGATTACGATGTACTTTTATTGTTTTGTTGAATCCACATTATTTTCTTATTTGTGAGCATGTATATCTATTTTGCAGTCATTCCTCTTCATTCACTTGCTTCATCTGTTACTGTGTTCAATGGATTAAACTTCTCTGAATGGCATGAACAAGTTCAGTTCCACTTAGGTGTGATGGATGTTGATTTGGCTCTGCTGAAAAATAAACCTGCTGTCATTACTGATACAAGCAATGAAGGTGAGAAGTCTTTCCATAAAGCATGGGAACACTCTAACAGATTGAGACTTATGTTTATGCGAATGACTATTGCCAACAACATTAAGAGCACTATTCCACAAATAGAAAGTGTCAGGGAATACCTGAAGTTTGTGGAAGAACGCTTTTGTTCTGCTGATAAGTCTTTCGCTGGTACATTAATGGCTGAACTCACGACCATGAAGTTTGATGGGTCGCGTAGTATGCAAAATCATATCATCGAGATGACTAGCAGCAGCAAGACTCCAGGTCTTGGGGATGAAAGTGGATGACACCTTCTTGGTTCAGTTTATTCTGAACTCATTGCCTCTTGAGTATGGATAATTCCAAATTAACTATAACACTATTAAGGATAAGTGGATTTTAGTGAATTGTCCAGTATGCTTACTCAGGAGGAATCAAGACTTAAGAAACAAGGAGTTCATTCTATTAACCTCATGGGTCAAGGAGCTGGAAAAGGACTTAAGGTGAAGGCCAACAAGTTCAAGAAGAATAAAGCACCTGCTAAAGTTTCACAGGATGCTCATAAGGAACTCAAGACAGATGTGTATCATTTCTGTAAAAAGGAAGGACACTATAAGAAGATTGTTTGAAACGTAAAGCTTGATTTGAAAAGAAAGGTACACTTAGTGCTTTGGTATGTTTCGAATCAAATTTAGTAGAAGTTCCTAATAATACCTGGTGGCTTGATTCTGGTGCAACTGCTCATGTATCCACTATGTTGCAGGGATTCATTACGATCCAAACTACAAATTCAAATAAAGATTTCTTGTTCATGGGAAATCATATGAAGGCTAAAATTGAAGGCATAAGGACTTATCATTTGATCTTGGAGACTGGAAATCACCTTGATCTATTATAGACTCTTTATGTTCGTTCAGTTTCTAGAAATTTGATTTCTCTTTCAATACTTGATGTTTCTGAATTTGATTTTAAGTTTCGACATGGATGTTTCAATAGTTATAAGAATGCTATTTTTTATGGCTCTGGTGTTCTTAATAATGGTTTATATAGATTGAAACTCGATAATATCTTTTCTGAATCCCTTCTTGTTATTCATCAAAATGTTGGAACTAAACGTAGTTCACTGGATGAAAGTTCTGCTTACTTGTGGCACAGATGTTTGGGTCATATATCCAAAGAAAGATTAAAAGGATTAGTAAATAATGGGATTCTTTCGAATCTAAATTTTACTGATCTCAATATATGTTTGGATTTCATTAAGGGAAAGAAAACCAAGCATAGCAAGAAAAGTGCCACAAGAAGCACCCAGCTTCTTGAGATTATACACACTGATATTTGCGGACCTTTTGATGTTCCATCCTTTGGTGGAAAAAAATATTTTATCACTTTTATTGATGATTTTTCATGTTATGGATATATCTATTTGTTGAAAGAAAAATCTCAAGCAACGGACGCTCTCAAAGTGTATGTCAATGAGGTTGAAAGACAATTAGATAGAAAAGTAAAAATTATTAGATCAGATAGAGGTGGTGAATACTATGAAAAATATAATGAATCAGGACAATATCCAGGTCCATTTACAAAGTTCCTCGAGAAACATGGCATATGTGCACATTATACTATGCCAGGAACACCTCAACAAAATGGTGTTGCAGAAAGGCGTAATCAGACACTTATGAATATGGTTAGGAGTATGATGAGTAATTCATCACTACCCAAATCTTTGTGGATGTATGCTCTTAAAACCGTTGTATATTTATTAATCATGATTCCTAGTAAGGCAGTTCCAAAGACCTCTTTTGAACCGTGGATTGGAAGGAAACCTAGTTTAAGGCACCTGCATGTTTGGAGTTGCCCAACAGAAGCTAGAATTTATAATCCACATGAAAATAAATTAGATTCTCGAACAGTAAGTAGTTACCTTATTGGTTACCTAGAGAAATCTAAAGGGTATAGGTTTTACCGTCCCAATCATAATTCAAGAATTATTGAAACCGGTAATGCAAGATTCATTGAGAATGGTGAAGTTAGTGGGAGTGTTGAACGAGAAAGTGTGGAAATAAATGAGGTGAGGGTAAATATTTCATTACCCATGAATGCACCTACTTCCACAGCAATAACAAATATTGTTCCTATTGTTGGAGAACTCTTTGACAATACTGAACAACATTTGGAGGAAACACTTCAGGAAGGAACTAACTCACAAATATCTGACACAAGTGAACCACAAAGAGTGCCATTAAGGAAATCTCAAAGAAAAGAAAATCAGCTATTTCAGATGATTATGTGGTTTATTTGCAAAAGTCAGGATTTGACATTGGACTTAATAAAGATCCGGTTTCATTTTCACAAGCCATAGAAAGTACTGAGTCTGATAAATGGATGGATGTCATGAAAGAAGAGTTAAAATTCATGGAATACAATAAAGTCTGGGATCTCGTTGAATTTCCAAAAGATTCTAAAAGAATAGGGTGTAGATGGGTCTTTAAGTATAAACGTGATTCGAATGGCAATATTGAACGATATAAAGCCAGACTTTTTGCCAAGAGTTATACTCAGAAAGGAGGCATTGATTATAAAGAGACCTTTTCACCTGTCTATAAAAAAGACTCATTAAGAATTATTATGGCTTTGGTGACTCATTATGATTTAGAGTTATACCAAATAAATTTGAAAACTGTCTCTTAATGGAGACCTCGAGGAGGAAGTTTATATGGACCAACCAGAGGGTTTTGAAATTAAAGAAAATGGTCAAATGGTGTGTAAGCTAAAGAAGCAATATATGGACTTAAACAAGCCTCACGACAATGGTATATAAAATTTAATGATACCATAACATCTTTTGGATTTAAAGAGATCACCGTTGATCGATGTATATATCAAAAGATCAGTGGGAGCAAGTTTATATTTTTAGTCCTATATGTTGATGACATTTTACTTGCTGCTAATGATTTAGGCATATTGTGTGAGATGAAAAACTTTCTCTCTATGAATTTTGAAATGAAAGATATGAATGAGGCATCCTATGTGATAAGGATAAAAATATTCCGTGATAGATCACAAGAATTATTGGGATTGTCTCAGAAAGGATATATCGAAAGAATTCTAGAGAGATTTAATATGAACAATTGTTCAGCAGAAATTGTTCCCATTCAAAAAGGGAACAAATTCAGTCTTATGCAATGCCCAAAGAATGATGTAGAACGAAAGGAAATGGAGTCAATTCCTTACTCTTCTATTGTTGGAAGTTTGATGTATGTTCAAACTTGCAGAAGATCAGATATTAGTTTTGCGGTCGGAATGCTAGGAAGATATCAAGGTAACCCTGGAATTGATCACTAGAAAGATGCAAAGATAAGTCTTGAGGTACCTGAAAGGAACGAAAGATTATATACTCATGTATAGGAGATCCAATAATCTAGTGGTTTTTGGATATTCGGATTTAGATTTTGCTGGATGCATTGACACTAGAAAGTCCACATATGGTTACTTGTTCCTATTAGCTGAAGGAGCAATATCGTGGAAGAGTGCTAAACAATCTGTCATTGCTACATCCACAATGGAAGCAGAATTTGTGGCATGTTTTGAAGCCACAATTCATGCATTATGGCTGCGGAATTTTATTTCAGGACTTGGGGTTGTCGACACCATTACCAAGCCGCTGAAAATTTATTGTGATGACACTACAACAGTATTCTTCTCCAAGAACGATAATTACTCCATAGATGCCAAACATATGGAATTAAAGTACTTTACCTTCAAGGAAGAAGTTGAGAAACAAAGAGTGTCTCTTGAGAATATTAGAACTGATCTCATGATTGCAGATCCGTTAACAAAAGGCTTACAATCAAAGACATTTAAAGAACATGTTCAAAGAATGAGTCTTGGTTGTACTTATGATTGATGCATTTATGATGTTTTGACACTCTGAGCTCAATTACATGTTTCTTATATACATTAATGAATTTCCTGTTTCTCATAATGGTGTACACATTATTGTTTTGAGATATTACAAGATAAGTCTCAGTGAGACATTATTGCGGACCATAATGTTATACGTTTTATAGCCTATGAACCTACTATGATATATCGCTAATGTAGTAGTATATGGAAGGGAGTATGTAGCATAAAATTATGTATAACCGCCATAACTCGCATTAGTGGTTTGTCATATTGTGTTGTGTATGATGGACATTAAAGAAGAGATTTATTTTATGCGCAAATAATATTTATGTCATTAGATATTAATGTTATGTGGTTATTGAGCCAAGTGGGAGAATGTAAGAATTTTTATTATTTATTTTATTTATGGCTCAATTAATGTAAAACTCATAACTAATATTTAATGAAGAATAGATCTCGTCCGTACACCGGTTATTTGATGGACGTACCAGATTAAGTCTTAATTAATTTAACCTCTATAAATTGGTCTTGCCTCCACCCATTAGGGTTACCACATATTCTCAACTCTTTCTTTTCCATCACTAACGGCTGTGGTAACATAAGGTTAGGGCAAGGAGGTAGAAACCAATTCTCTACTAACGTCTAACGCTTCCGCTTCTCTCTGCGATAATCTCAACCGCTTCAGGTATGTTTTCTGTAATATCTCTCTGTAAGATTATCGTGTTCAAGATCCTGACGTGCATTAAGATTAAACTTACGATTAATTCATAGGTCTTCATGCGAAAATCCATTATATTTAACTGGATCTGATTAAAAGTTGGGTTCCCTTTTTTTTTCATTCTGCCGATTGATATAATCTGAATTTCTCAAATTTGAACAAAGTTCTCAAATTTTCTCCCTATATAATTAAGCACAGAGTACAAAACCAGTGCACATGTTCAACAGAACCACCACCACCCCTCTCCATGGGCAACTCTACTATTGATATTTAATATTTTCCCCTAAAATTTTGTGTTTTTTTTCAGATACTGGTAAACAATTAAG
>JACEIK010006602.1:18908-33770 GCA_018107945.1 Datura stramonium
CATACCTATCGTCATGGCGACCTGCTGTCTATCAGCTAATAGATATCAAGTATATACATATATATAACAAACAAGGACCTATACCAGCCCCCATAAGCCGAAAGGTTCCAACCAACACACAATCTATATATTGACACTAATTTGGAGCAATTCCACTTACCTTAGCTCGGTAGGACGACGGTTCGCCGGCCGAATTTTACGAAACTAACTCCGCAGGAATGTTCTCTGCAGCTTTATACTTCGGTATCCGAAGTTAATTTGAGTTTGGACCGCGTTTGACGGTGTAATCGGAAGGAATTTTACTTCAAAACCTCGTCCCTAACTGTTGCTGGCCGTTTTATGGAAATGAAATGATAAGAAATGAAATTAAAATGAAGTGAGGGCTTTATATAGTTGGGAACTATAAGTCGCATTCGTCAAATACGATTTATAAGTCGCATTCGTCGAATGCGATTTCTATATGTCGCATTACTTGCGATGCGCCGACTTGACGCTTGTCCGGTCCCTCCCCGGGCCCTTTTCTCGCACGAATGGCATTCTAAAACTCTTAACCAACATGCGAATAGACCGTCTACATGTCAAGAATTTACGGGGTGTAACAACTTAGGAGTGTGAAGATGAGCCACGCTAGTAATGAGGATTGTGTGGATGAATTTATGCACGGAGAAGATGATCCCGTTGCTAATGATGTAGATGGTGCCATTGCCTACCATCCATGGTAGGAAATGTCGTATTCTATATAACAAGAACCATGTTACATCTCTTATAAATGAAAGGGCTGTTCGGAGAACAAGCTAATGAGGATGTTAATCGGCATCTTCGGAACTTCATTGAAAATTTTCAACTATTCAACATATACAACATCAACAAAGAGTCAATTTGCTTGAGGTTATTCCTGTTCTCCTTGATAGGAGAGGCTACGGCATAATTGGAGGAGCTTCCTCCTAAATTCATGACATCTTGTAATGAGTTGACTGAAGCATTTCTTGATAGATTTTTTTCCATCTTCTTAGATGCTTTAAATTCATGATAAGATCACGAACTTCTAGCAACTCCTGGGAGAACCCATTCATGAGGTGTGGTTGTTGCTTAAGAAGAAAGTTGCCATTTACCCGAATCGTGAATTGCCGAATGAGGTACTACTTTAAAAATTTTACGGGTCCCTTGATTCAATAAACAAGCAGGTGCCCAATAATATTTCTGGTGGTACTCTCATGGACCAGACATTTGGGATTTCACAAGCCTTGTTAGATTGAATAAGGAAAATTAACTGCGCTTGACATACTAGAGACACCGAGGTGTCCTCCAATGGTGCTTTCTAAAATCAATTGACAATTGAGTTGAGAAGAAGAGATGAAGAAAGAGATGAAACATTGGTCAAAATAATGACTTAGGTAGAGTTGCTTGCAAAGCATGTTATGGGGTCCAGAAATAAAAGTATCAACGCTATTGGGGTCCAAGGATGCAACTCATTTGAGTAGGAGGTCTCTCAAGCAAGGTATGATGAGGAATGCCAATTTATGATGGGCCAAATGGTGAGTTCGCGTCAAGAATACCAAGGTGCCAATCAAGGCCCATGATATCCTCGATATGGGAACCAAGGTTGGAGAGATAGAGAAGACCAAGGCTGGAGAGAAAGGGATAACTGATGGAGAAACTGTGAGCTCGAAAGAGAAGGGGATAAGTACAACCACCGGAGTTCAAATTGGTATATTCCTCCCCTTAAAATGGATGTAGCCCCTACGCAACCAAGATTGAGTGATTTAGGGAATTCAAAGATTGAAGAACTGTTGGCTAGAGTATTGAAGAAAATGGAGTCAACCGATACCGGAGTGAAGGAACTAAAAAGGGAGGTGTCCAACCTTGCCCAAATCGTGAGCTCCCACACAGCTTCAATTAAAGAAAGCCCAAATGAACCATTTACCCACACAAATGAATCCTAGGATGAAGGCACTCTTCCTAATGACATTGTTGGTCCTTATCTCCATTTTATTTTTTCTTTATTGTTTTTGTTTTCTTTCTAGGTCTCAGGTTCGTGTATGCCAAGTACTCAAAGCCAAGGAAAGTCCCTGAGTCCAATTGATCACGAACTTGAGTGAATTCTGAGGAATAGAAGGAAAATGGCCAACGTTCACGGGCAAGAAACAGTGGAAGAAGAAAAAGCTCGAATGTTGGCTGAAGAACAGGCTCATGCACGGGAATGAGAGGCAGCTAGGCTTGCTGAAGGCAATGCCAAGTTGTCGATGTCGAGCGAGCTAGAAGGAATAGCATGAAAGGGATATTACTTTGCCTTTGCCTGCTGGGGTAAAGTTTGATATTACTAGTGCAATGATCCAATTGCTCAATATGAAAGGGATATTCTCTAGTAATGCTACTGATGATGCACAAATTCACTTGATAAATTTTATGGATATTTGCAAGGCATACAAACAAAAGGGGGTGAATCAGGATGCAATAAGGCTGAGGTTATTTCCCTTTTCACTAGGGAGTGAGGAATGCCTTATTGGCTAAATTGCCAAATGATTCTATTACTACATGGAAGGAGCTCAAAAGGGCTTTCTTTGAGAGATTCTTTTCACCTTCCAGAGAATTGAAGCTGAAGGATGAGATTTACAACTTCAGACAGTTGAATTCTGAGGCACTCCATGAGACTTGGTTATGGTTCAATAGAAAGTCGAAGAGGGTGCCCAACTACAGAATCTGAGATGATACACTATTGGAGATATTTTATAGGTCTCTAAATTCTAATACAAAGGAGGTGAAAGATACTATATCTGGTGGAACATTCATGAGTCACACACATGCTGAGGCTATTGAGGTACTTGATAGGATCACTAAAACCAACCGTGCATGGCACACAAGAGAGGCAGAAGTTTTTGCCGGTACTTATGCGGTAGGTATGTCTGTGGAGTAGAGGGGGAAGGATAAAGAGCGTGATCATTATAATGCTAAGATCAAAACTACGATAGGGCTCCTTGCCAAGCATATTATGGGAGCCGAGATAGAAAAAGTAAATGCAGTTGGTTCTCAAGGCAAGGCCCCAAGAAATAATGGAGGAGAGTAAGAGTCTGAGGAGGAAGCAAATTATTTGAATGATCAAGGGGTGGGATTCCAGGCCAATGCACAAGGGTCTAATCAATACCCTTGCACCAAGTTCAAGGGAATCAAGGTTGGAGCTATTGTAGAGATAACAATTATAATTGTGGCCAATACAAGGATAGGAGTAGAGACAGAGACAATGGTGACTAGAAAAAGCGTGATGAGAATAAAAATGATAGAAGTGGTCTTTGTGTTCCTCCAAGGAATCATGAACTAGAATATAGTGGTTCAAAGGTGGAAGATATGTTAGCCAAAGTTCTGAAGCAGACGAAGGCGACTGATGGCCATTTCAAGGAACTTCTCGCTGATATTTATGGGTTGAACCAAAAGGTGGAGTCGCATGCCATTTCCATTGAGAAGATTGAGCAATAGCTTGGTCAGATGTCTGTTGCTATGAACCAAAGGTAGAAGGGCATGCTTCCTATTAACACAGTGTAGAACCAAAAAACAGTCATTGTATGGCTGTTACTACTAGAAGCGGAGAGGTGACAATTGATCCTCCCATGCCGATTGTAGTTGATAAGATAGTTGAGTCTGAGTTGATTGATAATGATAAGATGCCAGATTTTTAGGATCAAGTCGTGGTAGATTATGCAACCAAAAAGACAACTCCTAGTATTAAAAAGAGTGTGTGTCGGAAAAAGGAAAGCAGAAGAAGGTCTCTCAAAAGTTGACTCCCATTCCTAGACCTCCTCCCCCTTTCCCACAGTGGTTGAAGATGAAGGCCGAAGAAGGGAAGTATCACAAATTTATTTTGATGTTGAAATAATTATCTGTGAACATCCCTTTAGTTGAGGCACTTGAGCAGATGCCTGGCTATGCAAAATTTATGAAGGATCTCGTCACTAAGAAGAGGATCGTGAGCTTTGAGCCTGCGGATAATTTGCACCATTGTAGTGCAATAGCTTCTCGGTCCCTTGTGTAGAAAAAGGAAGATCCTGGAGCGTTCACCATCCCGTGCACTATTGGAGCTTTCAATTTTGCTAAGGCTCCATGTGATCTGGGAGATAGTATTAATCTTATGCCACTAGTAGTGTTTAGATAGTTGGTCTTGGGAGCCCCTAAATCGACTATAATGCAGCTTCTGATGGCAGATCGTATGGTGAAAAATCCGGTGGGGATTCTTTATGATGTTATGGTGAAGGTTGAGTCCTTTATATTTTTGGCCAATTTTGTTATTATTGATTGTGAGGTGGATTTTGAGGTCTCTATTATCTTGGGGAGACCATTCCTTGCCACTGGTCGTGGTCTTGTAGACATGGAGACCGAACAACAAAAGTTTTGGTTGAATAATGAAGAAGTGAATTTTAATGTATATCAGTTTATGAAGCAGTCGAATGATATGCGGGTGGTCTCAGTAATTGATATTATGGAGGCTGAGCTTCCAATGATGCCTATTGAGGAGAGGTTAAGTATTGAGAACTTAGTAGTGGTGTTGATGAATGTAGATGCTAATGAGATAAATGGGGGTGATGAGATAGTTAATGCACTTGGCGGTATGGGGTCGTATACTTATGCTCTGAAAAAGATTGATCTTGATTTAAAGAATCGTGTGACTCCGCCAGCCAAGCCATCTATTGAGGAGCCTCTTGTCTTGAAGCTCAAGGCACTCCCATCTCATTTATGATATGTATTTATGGAAGCTATAAACACATTACTAGTCATTGTAGCAGCGGACTTGGTGGAATGCCAAGTAGCGGCTTTGGTCTTTGTTTTGAAGTGATATAAGAAGGCCATTGGATGGTCCATGACGGATATTATTGGGATCCCATCAGGTATTTGCACACATAAGATCCAACTTGAGCCAGACTATATTTCAAGTATTGAGCATCGATATAGGCTGAATCCACCTATGCAAAAGGTGTTCAAGAATGAGATTATAAAGTGGTTGTATGCAGGTATGGTTTACTCTATTACAAACGACAAATGGGTGAGCCCAGTCTAGTTTGTGCCAAAGAAGGGTGGAATCATTGTGGTTCCAAATGCTAATAAAGAGCTCATTCAACTAAGGCCAATCACGGGTTGAAGAGTATGAATGGACTATTGGAAGCTAACCACCGGACGCAAAAAGATTACTTTTTGATTCCATTCATGGATCAGATATTGGATTGATGATATTGCTCAAGCGTATGCAAGTACATGTGGTCTTCAAGTAATATAGGATTGTTAAGTCCAGACTTTGTCCGCACAGGGACTTTTTAATTTAATTATTATAAGGTTGTACTTTGATTTCACTAATCTATGAAACAAGTGAAATGAAGATTGATTTGGAAAATTAAACTACTAAAACTTCAAATGTAAAAATTAACTAAAACTAATGCAAGATTGATTTGTATTTCAGTAATGGTGACAGTCTAGGGCAATGGCACTTGGCTGGTTTCAGGTTGAGTTTTCTAGATGTAATTAAACTAGCATGATTCTTCCTACGATTATTAGTTATTACTACCCCATTTCTTGCCACTATCCCTAGCATCCAAGAACTATTTCATGAACCCTAATGCCTATATCCCTATGGTCGCAGGAGAATAATGAAACGACGATTATGCCTACTTGTATTTCAACTAAACGGGGTTGAAGGGTATATCCCTATCCTCAACAACAACTTCTATCCTATCACCAATGGGTTCAAGGGTCTTTGAATTTCCGTTTTGTATTTATTTTTAACCCTTTTGATTCCCTTTCCCAAGTTTAATCGAAAGCCAAAAGATTACTTACAAGGTGATCAATCTCATAAATAATAAATTAAAACAAATAAATATAAACAACCATAAAAGAAGAATCAAAACTAAGTTTATTTAGTCTGTTAAACAATCAATCATTCACCATGGCTACACCCCTAGAATAAAAGTTTAGCCACTCATAGACAAGCGGTAAAACAAATACTTAGTCATCATCATGCGAAAATATGATGTAAAGAAGAGAAAACCTAATTGTAGAACCTTGTATTCCTTGAAGAGACCAACTTGGTTCTTAATTGGGAAAAGTTCCATTTCATGGTCAAGAAAGGTATAGTGCTCGACCTTAGGATTTCGGGTAAGAGAATTTAGGAGGACAAAGAAAAGATCGATGTAATAGCTAGCTTATCACCTATGATTTATGTGATGGGTGTTCAAAGCTTTTTGGGTCATGCAGGGTTCTATGGGAGGTTCATTAAGGACCTCTCAAATATTGCACATCCTTTGTGCAAGCTACTTGAGAAAGAGGTGAAGTTTGTATTTGATGATGCATGCTTGAAGGCTTTTGAGTGCTTGAAAGAGATATTGACTACTGCTCGTATCAAAATTGCACTTGACTAGTCCTTACCATTTGAGATGATGTATGATGCTAACGGAGTGGCCTTAGGTGCTGTTTTGGGCTAAAGGAATGAGAAGATTTTCATTCAATCTATTATGCTAGCAAAGCACTTAGTGTAGCTAAAAATATTACACCGTGATCAAAGAAGAGTTGTTGGCTGTAGTATTTGCATCTGATAAGTTTCAGGCTTACTTGCTTGGAACTAAAGTGATAGTTCATACAGACCATGTAGCTTTGTGATATTTGACCGCAAAGAAGTATGCCAAGCCATAGTTGATTAGATGGATACTGTTGCTGCAAGAGTTTGAGTTTGAGTTTGAGGTTAAGAACCTGAAGGGGACTGAAAATTAGGTGGCGGATCACTTGTCGAGATTAGAGGAAGATACATCTCTTAGAGACAAGCTTGATATAGATGACACATTTCCCTACGACTAGGTTTTGGTTGCTTCGTAGGATCTCATTCCATGAGTTTTAGACTTTGCTGATTATCTGGTGAGTGATGTGGTACCAAAAGATTTATCCTTTCACCAGAGAAAGAAGTTCATCTCTAATGTGCAGAAGTTTTTCCAGGATGAGCCTTACTTATTCTGAATATGTGCTAATGGGGTAATCCGGAGATGTGTGCCTGAGGCTGAGATGTCATATTGAAGGCTTGTCACTCATCCCCTTTTGGGGGTCATCACAATGGGATCTGCACAGCCCAAAAAATTATGGAATGTGGGTACCATTGGCCAACAATTCACCAAGATGCACATGATTTTACAAAGGCATGTGATGCATGTCAAAGGCAAGGAGGATATCACGAAGGCATAAGCTCCCTCTTACTCCCATCCTTGTCATTGAGTCGTTTGATGTGTGGGGCATTGACTTCATGGCCCTATTTGTGAGCTTTAATGAGATGAAGTACATACTTGTAGCTTTGTACTATGTATCTAAATGGGTGTAGGCAGTGCACTTCCCAATAATGAAGACAAGAGTGTCACAACGTTCTTGAAGTGGAACATTTTCTCAAGATTTGGGACTCCTAGAGCAATAATCAGTGATGGGGGTATGCACTTTTGCAACTGGTTGTTTCGAACTTTTCTTGAAAAATATGGGGTGAAGCATAGGGTGGCAACACCTTACCACCCACAAACTAGTGGGCAAATTGAGGTCTCCAACCGGAAGATAAAGACCATCCTATCAAAGACTGTGAATGCTAATATAACGAATTGATCTAGGAAGTTATATGATGCCTTATGGGCATACTGAAATGCCTTCAATACCCCTATATGTATGTCTCCTTATCAACTTATGTATGGGAATGCATGTCATCTACTAGTTGAGCTCAACCACAAAGCTATGTAAGCGCTCAAGAAGCTGAATCTGAATTGGGGTGATGAGGCGAACTTGAGACTTGATCAGTTGAATGAATTAGATGAATTTCATTTGAAAGCCTATGAAAGTTCAGAAATTTAAAAAGAGAGGATGAAGATACAACATAACCAGAAAATTGAGCAGAAAGAATTCAATAAGGGGGATCTGGTTTTGCTGTTCAATTCAAGGCTTCGCTTGTTTCTTGACAAGTTGAAGTATAAGTGGTTAAGACCATACCAAGTGGTGCAATTGTTTCCTTATGGCGCAATTGAACTGGAAAATCATGAAGGAAAAAGGTTTAAGGTGAATGGCCAATGGATAAAAGCATATCTGGGGAAAAATGAAGAAATCAAACTGCTGGACCTTTGGGCTCTGGGTGAAGTCTGAGTAATCCAGGGACTCACATCGTGCCGCGACGTTAAATCAGGTGCTGCTTGGGATGCAACCCATGGAGGTATCTTGGTGAATTATGAGTAACCAGGATACCCGCATTGTGCCGCGATGTTAAATTAGGCGTTGCTTGGGAGGCAACCCAAGATGTAATTGTAATACTAATATAGTGTTCACTTATGTTGAGATGTGTAGGTTTAAGTAAGATAGGAAATATGGATTTGGAGCAAAATTTTTAGCATTAAAGTACGGGGCCATAAAGCACAGAACGAGTCTTTACTTGACTTAACGACTCATCATAACCAGTCGTTGGCACTGAAGGTTAAAACATTAAGCTCTGAAGAGTACTTAATGGGTGACTTAACGATTCATTGTGTCACTTGATGAGTCGTTTTTTCCCTTGTCCTAAAGAAGCTGAAAGTCAACTGAGAGTACAAGGCCAACAACTCAAGCCACGAATCGTTGGGCTTCCCGACGAGTCGTTGCCTGAATCATCTACTCCGAGGTAAGTTTTATTTATCAAATCACATAATGGGCAACATAATGAGTTGTGGTCACTGCCAATGACTCATTACAAAGGGTTGTGGTCCACATCTTAATTAATACTCACCGACCTGACCCATGACTGAAATGTTTAAAATTGGGTTTTTACTAAATTGCCTACGTTTCCCCCCAATTACTCCACATTCAAAGACTCCAATTAAACTGTCCCCTCCTCATCACCACTCACTACCTTCACTCTTACTACACAACACTCAACACTATCACTACACCACCACACAGCTACACGCAATCTCCTCGTCAATGCCCACACTTCGTGAAGCACAACCACTTGAGTTCTCATCTTCTCTTCTCGAAAATATACATAAAAGTGAGTTTTAAATACTTCCCTTATTCAATTTGACCTCCTCATTCTTGAAAATTTCTATGAATGTTTGAATTTGGTCCCATGATTAAACCCTAGGTAACATGAATTTAGTTGCCTAAAATTGTGAACAAAATAATAGTTGAATTAAATGGATATAGGTTGATGATTGTGTGGTAGACTGCATTTGAGGATGAATTTGCGAGTAATATTGAACAGTGGTTGGTTTGGGTTGTCTATACTCATTGAGTAGGCAGACATTATAATTTATAATCACTTTGGAAACGAAGCTTGTATTGTTTTTCCCACCCACTCACACTAAAAATTAGCCGCCAGAATATGATATGGGTGAAGTCTGAGTAACCCAACATGAACAAGAAGTCAAACTTGAGTAAAATGGCCTGTACAGTGACAACGCTTCATGTAACGACTCATAGGTTTGCCTGACAAGTCTTTATATGAGTCGTCACTACTGTCTTAAAAATAGGTGAAATACCAATGAGTCACTTAACAAGTCATGGTCTCACTTAATGACTCGTGAGGTGACTCGTCCTGAGTAGGGTGACTTGATGGAATTTTGAATCTGATTTGACGGTTGACCTAATGACTGAGGTGACGACTCATTTCTTCAACCCGTCAAGTTTACTAGAAATATTCTAAAATTCTGAAGTGCACATGACATATGACATAACGTATCGTTGCTACTAGTGACGGCTCATTAATTCCCTCATTCTGACTGAAATTTAACACTATCTGTTACATATTTACATTGAAATTTTGGGTACTAATGTTAATTCCATAGGTACAATGGCACCAAAAGGAAACACCAAGAAGGGTCAGCCCAAGAAACAGAGGCCTGACAAGGGACAACCCTTGACTCATAGATTAGACGAACCATCATCCTCAGAAGAGTCGAGTGACTCAGTAGAGGAGTATGAGGTTGAGCAGGAGTAGTTGGAGCAGAGAGCGACCAGGGCTAGGACTAAACGTCCTAGTAATCCAACAACCATGGTTGTATCCCTGACCCCGCTTGCAAGGGACCCACCCATCAATGAAGGAGATTATGATGATGACTCATCTCCATAGAATCATGGGGGTGAATCCAATGCCAAACAAGAGAGTGATGCCAATAAGGAGACTGAAATCTTGGACACCTCTCCAGCATAGACTCGGAGGATGGTAAATAGGTGGGGTATTTCGGGAATGAGGATGATTTATAATTGGGACATTGCTGCAAATGATAAGGTCCATCCAAAGAGGAGCATCTATGAAGAGCTGAGATTGGTCACTGTCGGTTCAAAGACCTCCTAGAGATTTAGGCTTTATTGGAAAAGTATCGGTTGAGCTGGTTGAGTGAACCGTCAGGCAGTTATAGCTCGACATTGGTCCGCGAGTTTTATACAGCATATATGGCTAAACTTAAAAATAATGCCTTGGGAGGCCAAGATTGGAGAAAGATTCCTGCACTGACCAGAGTAATGGTGCGGGAGATACCGATGGACATATTTGAGCACATCATCTCGCGCATACAGTATGTGCTAGAGTTTGAGCCTCTGACAATTACACTCTTGTTTGATCACCGACTAAGTGAGATGCAGTTGATTAAGATCGAGAGATTGAGTTATGTAGATAAAAATATGTAGTACATATCATTGGCATGGGTCATAGTTGCTAGGGGTACATTGGTGGAGTGGCTTAACGGACCGGAGGCATAGATCAAAAAAGCCACACTAAACTTCCAGGCAAAATTTTGGTGGTCACTAGTGCAACACTTGCTGGTCCCAACAAGCAATGATAATATCGTGTCACTGGATAGAGCTTCACTAGTGGCCAGTATCATAGAGGGCTATGAGATAAGCTTCTCGAGATACATAGTTAAGGAGATTCGGCAGAGAGCCATCCTAAACGGCATGAACATTCCCTTTCCATGCTTGGTGGCCCGGCTTTGCAGGGAGTCACAAGTCCCTGAGTTACCCATGGTTGAACAGAGGGTTGAGGTGCTCAAAATTATTGATATTGGGATGATTAGTGATGATACGAATCCGGTCTCCAAGGGCAAGAGTCAGGTTGCCATAGTTGTTAGGGATGCCATGTTAGCTGAGGCATTGCGAAGAGGCCCTCAAATTGGGAATCCAGGGTTCCCCGAGTTAGAAATAAAGCATTTAATATCCCATGAGGCATGTGGTTAGCCTGACACCACCACTGTAGTATATGTGCCCATGACTGCCGACGCCTCAGCATCTCCTATACTACACCAGCAGTTAGACCACTAGTTTCCTCTCCACGATCTTTACCAGCCATCCTAGTCACAATCTCACAGGAATTCATCATTGACATGGCTAGGCGGTTGTCTAAGATCACAAAAATAGCATGAATGGCTGGATGCATTTGGGAGGCGTATGGATGAGCGCCTCAAACAACTACAGGTTCCTGAGATGATGCAGTGGTATGCTGAGGTTGATACCCTCGGAGAAGAGCTGAGAGAGGTATCAACATGATAGATCTCTACTATACCATTGCTAGTGATTCCAGTGGCTGAGGAAGATAGTGAGGAGGAGCTGCCTCTAGTTGTTGATTTCATCATCGAGCAGCCTGTGGCAGAGGGCAAAGGCAAGAGGCCTCAGGATGAGGAAAGCGGAGATGACAGTGGTGATATACTACGAGACCAAAAGAGAGAGAGGCATGATATAGAGGCAGCACTGAGGCTACCTAAAGATGAGGCTCGGGTTAGGGTAGAGATTGATATTTCTAGAGCTCGTGTAGAGGGTACAAGCTCTATTGGTTTAGAGAGTGCGCCAGTCCCTATCGGTTCCATAGGAGAGGATTCTGGGGTTGCAACTGCAGCTCCCACTAACTAGACCACAGGAGTCTAGGTTTCTTATGTATATTCTCTACTCCTATGTTTTACTTTTAATATGCGTCGAGGATGATGCGTGATTCTTTTGATGGGGGTGGGGTAGTACATGGCTTTTACTGAACGTAACTCGAGGGTCTTTTCCCTTGGGTGTTGCTTATCTAGTAGAACCGACATGTTTAGGTTTTGTGTTTTGCTTTAATTGAAAGGAAGATAGGTAAACTTAGGGCAGTTGAACACAATGGCTATTTTTTTTTGCAATTTTTGACATATTGAAATTGTGAATGAGCCCCTCCTAAATTTTTTTTGTATGTTGTGTGCTCTGTGTAGATATCAGACCTTTACGGATCTTTATATGGAATTAATACTGTGAATGTGATAATCACTATGTGATTATGCTTGAAATAGCAATTGGTAGTGATGGTGTTGTCCCGTGCATTGTGCGTATGAGGTGCTTAGTTTGTTTCAACAATTATGTGTACAATCTACAACTTGCCCCATTAGACACACCAAGGTTGTAAAATAGTTGGATAGGAAATGATCATAGGCCGTTGTTCAAATTAGTCCACTTTAGCTTAAATGACTTACCATGAGAATATGAGTATCCCTTGATCCTGATTTTGAGCCTAAATTGACCCTTTTTGTTGTTTAGCCAATTTTTCTTTCCTCTTTAATTATGATGAACCTGTTTTGGCCGGGGTCCCACCTTGGACACTGTGGATCTCAACTCATGCAAATTGCCTAAGTTGAGGATGTCTATTATAGGGCTGAACAAGAAAAGTGGGGGTGGAAAATGGTTGAGTAATGAAAAAGAAAGGCAAGTGCAGTGTGCTTATTAAAGAAATGAAAATAGAGACAAAAAGAAACATTTGACGATAAATGAAAGAAAAGAGAAAAGGAAAAACCCACACCCGTAATTTTAAAAGATGAATAAAAAGAAGGAAAAAGGGAGAAAAGTGAAAAGAGGTTAAGTGGAACCAAAGTTAATGTAGTGCCAAGGAGGGTTGAGTCACTATTTCCATATCAACGCTACCCATCCCCGAGCCAACATTACAAGCCTAAGAAAGTCCTCAAGTAATCCTAATCTAATCTTCTGACCAACTGAGGTATAGAAAATAAGGGCAAGCATATGATTTTGTATGCACATTGTATGAACTTCCTTGTAAGAGTAAGTGAACTTGACACAGTCCCTATTCTGAATTGTATTGATTTGTATCTGTGAGTGATTGGGACTTCTTTATAGTGAGGGCACATGGGCAAAACCATTGCCTGCTAATTGTTTGGGTCAGTGTCATAGATTTCATGCGTGGTTGCAGGTTTATAGTATAATGCCATTCCTTGATCCCTTTGTGTCATGGTAGAAAGTTTTGCGTAAGCAATGTGATATTTTTCTAATGATATAGGAGGGGTTAGAAAGTTTGATTCATTTATGCCATGGTTTGTGACTGCCATCGGTCTCCTAGGTTCTTTTAGTTGAAGTGTCATTTTAGTTTTAATTTTTGTTTGAGGACATGCAAAAGTTCTAAGTTGAGGGTGTTGATATGTCATGGTTTTACGATACTTCCGACGCTTAAAACTAAGAAAATATTCTAATCCCAATGTGTTATATAGATAAAATGTTTTTGTGTTAAGTATTGCAGGGAAACATATTCGAAAAGTGAAATGGGAAAAATTAGCCAAAAATGGGCCAAGTGTGGAATATGAGGAAGGTCACGAGTCGTCACCTGTGGTAATGAATCGTCCTGAGAACCATCATGTGTAAAGTGGCCAGACATCAGAGTATGGACATTCAGGGGTGTTGGCAATGGGCAGATAGAATGACTCATCAAGTGTGAAAATGACTCGTTATGTGAGTCGTTAGAACTGGATGATCAAATAAATGAGATACTTGATAGGAGGAGAAATGATTCGTCGCATGACTTAATGAATTTTCATGAGCAATAGTCAGCAGAAGTCCAGAAAAGGAGCAAAATTCTAAGTGTGAGAATGGAAGAACAATGAGTATTTATAAGACGCAACGACTCATTTAGAGTAGTCATGGGCACAAGTTCAGAACTTTGGAAATTCAAGTCCCAGAGGAAACAGAAGACCTCATGACTCGTTGCATCACTTGACGAGTTGTAGGTTGAGTCCTCATCAAGGAGGCAAAATTGCTGGAGAAGGACTCTTATCACATTTAACGACTCGTTTGGTCAACTAACAAGTCGTCGTCACTATCGAATCTGCTTTCCTTATCTATGTAGGATAGGATTTATTTCATGTCTATAAATACTTTATTTAGGTTTCTTTTATAGTTTACGACTTTTTATCATAGTTTTGAGATTGTTGTTCGATATTGGATTCCAAGAAACACATTGTCTTAATTTGTTCTTGGATTTTTGAGATTCCAACAACCTTTGATTATTGATTTTGGGTTCTTGTTGACTAATTAAGAAGTGTGATTTCTTCTACAATTACTTGTAAGTTTATAATTATGATTTCTACTACAATTGTTAATTATAGTTTTTCAAGCATCCGTAGCTAAATTCCATAACTATGATTGTGAGAACCATGATAAATTAACAAACGTAGGCAAAATAATTAATGATTTTTGAATGGGGTTTATGCATATACTATTCTTCCCTTCGTTATAATTGCTTCTTAACGATCGTGATTGTTAGCCATCACTTTATTCTTACTCACCGGACCAAGGAGGTAATAAATGGGAAAAGGGATTAACGACGGGGATTTGAGGCTATCAATCCTCATCTAATAGCTTGACCTTGTTCAGGAATAACTAATCTGATATCTAAGGTAAGGGTAAGTCAAGTGAACACCCGCATATGGATCAAGTTGCATGGTGATAATTATCTAATTAAGGGACCAACCATTTAGGTGAAATTAACTTACCAATATTGCATGCTAAATGATAAGGGGCATATTTATATGCCAAATCGATACTCAAATGTATAACTTTAGTCTTGTTTGTCTAATAAATTGTGTACATTCTCATGTAAATTGTATG
>JACEIK010006602.1:59227-72592 GCA_018107945.1 Datura stramonium
CAAGTAAATATAAACAACCTTTAATGAAGAATAAAAACTAGCATTAAATAGTCTTTCAAACGTCAACCATCAACTATGGCCAAAATCCTAAAATGGGCATTTATCCACTCATAGACAAGATAAAAAACAAAGATAACATCATCCTTCTCAATAAAACAATAAAGCAAATAAGAAACCTAAACAAAACTTGTCTCTCCTCCGAAAGTTGTGTTTACAAACTTCTACGATCAAACAAAATGAAGTATGATATGCTAAAAATGCCCTAGATGTTATATTTATAGGAGAGCCTTCAAGTAACTCTTTTGCCCTTAAGTATTTGGCTTAAAATCAACAAAATCCCATCTAGGAGGGTATGGCACGCTGCTCCATGCATAGCTCATAGGAGTTAGTCAAATTTCCTCTAAAGAATGGCTCCGGGCACCCCACTCTCCTCATAGCACCAACAATTTAGCAAAATTTCTACACTTCTGAGACCTATAGTACCCCACTCTATTAGTAGCACCAGAGTGTTGGTCAAATTCTTGAGCTTTAGGACCCTTCTGGTGCCCCACTTCATCCATAGCCCCATAATGTTAGGAAAATTTACTAAGATTAGAATGCTTCTGGGGCTCCACGCCATCCATCTCGCCAAGGTCTTAGTCAAATTCTCATCTCTGAAGCCAAGGGACATGGCGCCCATGACATCTATAGCACCAACTTTAGTGCATTTTTCTCTAAAACACAAGTGTTGGGCACGCCACGCCAGCCATAGCCCTAGGCTGACTTTCGCAAACTATTCTTCTTAACACCTTGAGTCATTTTTGGGTTCTTTTTCCTTGGTTTCTTGCTCAAAACATATAAAAACATTAATTATCTCACAAGACACACGAAAACATGAATTCATACATTTTGTAGGGATTATGAACTCAAAACAAGGAAAAATATGGGTAAAAACGTGGCAAATGGGCATAAGAATATGCCTAACATCACTATCCCACACTTAAACCATTGTTCGTCCTTGAACAATCCTTAACTCCATGCACAAACTCATATTTTCTCACCCCTTGTCACCTCTATTAATTCACACTCAAACAACTTAATAGAGAGCATACGATTAAGTGGTTCATCAACTTATAACAATTCACATCAAGCTTATGCAGAGTTATTCACATTCAAGACTACACAACTTTTATAACCGACTCAATTTTCAAACAGGGCCAACATGATTAAATACAAAACATAAAACACATAGTACACCGACTTAGAATCTTATGCCCCTCACTTTTAGTGATGTTCCTCTCTCAAATTATCAATGAAAAGCAGGTAAAATAATTAGTAAGGCACGCTTACACTCACAAAAGACGTATCATACATATGGAATATAACATAAGCTTGCTCCTCATGTACACTTAGACTATTTAGTCATTTCAAGAGATTAAGATCAAAAGGGTTGTAATGTAAGCTAAGGGATGGATAGGAATGATTTTTCTTTTACAGTGACTACCTATCCTATGTACTTTTAATACATTTTTCATCTTTCACGTCCACCACCGTTTCCTTATTGTTCACCTCTCACTTTACTCACCCTTTTCTCTTTTCTTTTCATGCCCCTTTTTTCACTACTTGAATGCTAGCCTTTGCTTATAGAATCAATAAGAACATTCACTCTTAAAACTCCTCCTTTCATTGTCCTAACAGTAAGCAAACAACACATTTTTATGGGCACCCCTTCTTCCTACTTTCTCTTCTTACTTTCCACACATTTTTTTTTCTTTTCCCTTGTTATTCATGCATTGGTGGACCATCACTTTTAATTCTCAAAGTGCCTAAGACTACTTTGGATCAACAATTTTGGAGGTCTCACAATAAAAGCGAATAAGCTACTTTTATGGTAAGAAAAGAATAAGGCTTATATCTCAAGGGGATTAACTAGGAAAAATGTTTAGGAAGGTAAAACATACATCGAAAATCATGGCATTTTCAAAGAAATGCCTTAATCATCTCTTAACTCTTTAAAAAATATCCATCCCACATACACTNAACATACAATCTGCAAGCCTCTATGAGTAATGATAGAAATGATCGGGACGCATTTTCAAAGAAATGCCTTAATCATCTCTTAACTCTTTAAAAAATATCCATCCCACATACACTAAGGCAAGTTCTAGATGCACAATATGTACAAAACAAGACAATTAATATCTCCTCACATGCATTAAGACTCTAGTCGGTTTCCTATAGCTACATATTCATACAATCACATTGAATGACATTTTTTTCATTATTAAGCCCTACAAGTATATTGAGTTGAGTTCAAGAACTATGTGTGTCTATCATGGAATTCTCACTTAAGATGACTACTTCATTGCCTTAAGCTTAGCATCTAAGTGGAATGTCAAATATGTCAAAGAGCATACAAGTGATTATGTCTGACTCAATCCTAAAATATAAAAAAACGTGACTAATTTCCCTTAAGACGGTCATCATCCATCCTTCATAGGGAAGGTTTACTACATCTAAGACGACAAAAAAAACAAAAAAGTTTGAATCTAAAATAAAATTCACATGGTGCAAAGGTCTCCCCTTCAGAAAAGAACAGAGGTCAGAAGAAAAACCAAAGGGTGGATGAGATGTCACTTTTTGAAAAAATAATGTCGGATAAGCTTGATGACATACTCATCTTCAACCTTAAAATCCAGGGATACATACCCTCACCCCACACTTTAAGTCTTGCTCCGTCCTCAGAATATCTAAAATTAAAGATCAGATAAGGGTGAGAGATTACTCCCTGAGGCCCTCTAGGGCCTAGCTAGTAGTAGGTTTCTTGGATTCATGGGTCGCACGACCCCACACTTAATCTTAGACCATGCTCCTTATCTTTGATTCTGGGTACTCAAACTTTTCCTTCTCTACAAAATAAAAACAAGAAAAAAATGACACTATAAAAAAACAAGAAAAACTACACTATTACAAATTGGGTTGCCTCCCAACAAGCGCCTGATTTAATGTCGTGACATGACTTTTTCAAGTTTCACCACTTTTTCTTCCACTTTGAGCTTATCAATTTCACCCCCAATTTCTTTTCCAATTTTATGTTAAGCTCAAGGGGAGGTGGTGTAAACATGAAGGGACCAAGTAATAATTGTTGCATCTTTCCCTTCTTGGCTCTTTAGTGAGGGATGTCATTATGTCTCTTTGGCATAATAAATTTTAGAATATAAGGGCATTGTTCCTTATCTACACATCTCTCCATAGGCTTGGAAGGCTCTATTTCTAGGTTTCCAACCAAACACAATATCGAAAAGTGTTTAGAATGAGGACCAATATGCCATAACACCAAGATTTCATTATGTTTGACATCATCACATTTATCCACCTTCTCAACATCTATATTAGCCAACACAGAATAGTTTAATGGTTGGGATTCTTCTTTCTATTCCATGCATTGGCTAGTATACACAACAATTTGTAGTCGAGCCTCAAACGCGTTAATTTTTTCATGTAAAAGGCCCTGCAGGTTATGGATACTTGAGCCAAACTAGTCATCTCTTGGATGACCCTCAACTCATATAGGTTGCAGCCTCAACCATCATCTCTGTGAGCTTGCCACTCATCCCTTTTAAGGCTTTTCTTTGTTCAATAAGCTACTCCTTCATTACTTCCATATGCTCTAGGATCAATTTTTCCATATTGCTTATTTGAGCATGATGTTCCTCCTCTTCATTATTCCTATAAGCATCAAAAACAACAGAAGGATCATAATAGGGGCTTGGGGAAGGGGAATAAAAATTTAGACAACTACTCCAATTGCCATTCAAACCACCACATACACCACAAGTATGATAGTGTTTCCATGAGTAGGTCCTCCACAATTCATAAACGGATTACCAAAATATGAATACCTATTACACCCCGTAAGTTTTTTTCGATTAACAAATGTATGTGTGTGCATGTCGGGAGTTTGTAGAGCATGACACATGAGGGAGAAGGCTTCGAGGTGGAACGAGTAGGTGCAGAGATGAGCGATCGAGTGGAAAGAGGCCGAGGGCAGGCTGCATGGGGGGCCACACTGCGGACCTCCCTCCTACGCACGGAGCGGCGCATCGCGCCCGTACTCCGCTACATTGGGAAGTGCACCGCGGACCTCCCTCCATCGCCTCCCTATATATATGTTTAGGTGTGGAAAGTTAGTTCATTTAAAATATTTCCCAATTGAGTAGTTCGGCTGTGGCGACATAGTTCACGAGGGTTTCATCAAATTGAAGTCAAATTACGCCGTTAAATCATCTTCAAATGTCAATTCTTCTTAGATAATGATTTCTAGGCCTATGAAGAACTATGGAGTTACACCTTCGAAATTGGCCCGGTGTGTTAGAGCCCCACCAAGTAGAAGTCATAGAAATCACTTCTAATTGAGTCCTAAATGTTTATAAGAGATAAATAAGTTTTTCTACCTTTTAAATTCTCTGAAATTCGTAGGCTTTTGGCCGAATTGGATGGATTCTGACTTGAGGTCGTTGTGATGTATTAATGAGGTTGTTGGCCACTTTCTTAAGTTAAGAATGGCCTTATTCCCTTGGTCTGATAACTACGATTTGGAGGGATTACGAGTTCATGATTGCAGCAGGTTTGATTGAGCAGAATTTAGCTATTGAGATATGTTAAGGCTAAGCTTTTTCGGAAAGTTATCCTCGTCGTATAGTTGATACGACTTGTATCTCAGTAGTTTCTTATGATTATATAAGTTGTTATTAGCTGCTGCGAGACGAATTGAGGTTGTAACGTAGCACCAAGATTGCCTAATGAACTGGGTGGTAGAGTGCTAGGTGAATTACCTACTGCTAGTGATAGTATAGCCTCACACGACTTATAGCTTGTCATATAGGTCGCCTAGGAAACAATTGTAGTTGTTAGTCATCTGTAGGACTAAGTGATGCCCTATAGAATAGTCTTGTTAGCTATTAGACGTTTGGCCAATGCCTTTGGCTACTCTTAGAGATGCCTATATACATGTTGCCGAGACGGGCTAAGTACAGATATACCTGCCTATGGGGCTACAGATTGCTAACAAGAGCTATACGCTATCTGGATAGACTAGGTTAATGTATAGAGGACTAGAACCTTAGTATCACAATTTTACCTTCAGGTTGATAATCATAGTGGATTCTTGTAAGATATTGTGGCTAACTGCCTAGAATCATATCCAGTTATTAGCAGCCCTGTAGTTGTTCTAGGCGAGGAAACCATATAATTGATCGCCTACAACCTTGTTGTTTGTGTATGAACTACCGTTGTACTAATATGACCCTCAGATTGTCGCCTAGGTCACCCTGGACCTTGCCCTATTCTTCCTAAGCCGACAGATTTTGTGATTGCTATCATGACTATTTGGTAGGCTGAGGGCACATGGAATGTGCTTGTTGGATGTTACATAAAGTACTTTAGGGGCGAGTAGCAGTCGTGTTAGGCCTAAGAGGCTATGTACGCCTACTAAGCGACATGTAGTATATAAGTTAGGATTGTTAGACCCTATACAGGCTGCACAAAAAGCGATATATAATCATAAAGTGCCTATGGGGCTATATTATGCTGACAGAGCAATATGAAGTCGCAAGCGACTTTACTGAGGCCTGTAGAGCCATTTGAAGTATGTGGCCTTACCAGCTTCCCCTATGACTGAGTTGGCATCACTGACCTCAGTAGATCCTGGTGTTATATGATGGGAACCAGCCCAAATGCGAGTCAGCATGATATAGGTTAGTAGGATTGGCTAGTAGTATCCTTGCTAGTATGGTACATGTTGCACGAACCCCAGACTTCAGCCTATAGAAGTAAGGGAAAGGCATGAGCCTCTAGCTCTGGAAGAGATCAGAACCACGCCTAGGCACTGTAGCGTGCTGATTGAACCTGGAATTGTCGTAAAATATTGAGATATGAGCATCAGGTTAGCACGTAGAAGGTAGAAGAAGCCCGAGAATAATTACCCCCACCTGTGATTTAGAATTAACTGCAGTTCTTCATGCTCTGAAGATTCATGGGCAACCTATTGCATTTGAGACTGGGAAAGGGAGAATTGGTTTGAGAGTCGCACCAAATATCCAGACAGGAGTTTGGATAGCAGATTCAGGTGATGGTGGGTGGTGATTCAGAACACTTCAATGTCATCTCTAGTGGTTGGAGTAAAAGGGCGACAATACGAAGACCCTAGCATAGTACAGCACAAAGGCAAGGCCAAGCAGGAGGAGTAATCGGCCTTTGAGATAATAGAGGACAGAGTCTTGAGATTTAGGGGTCGACTCTACATTCCAAAAGTGGCAGGGCTTCATGAGTAGATTGTGGCAAAGGTACGCCATGTCCCTTATTCTATCCATCTAGGTTAAACGATAACGCATCAGGTTATAAAATAGATCAATTGGTGATATGGGATGAAGAAAGATATTGTTGAGTTTGTAGAATAGTGTCCCAAATGCCCGCAGGTAAAGGCTAAACATCAAAAACCTAGTGGACTGATTCAGGAGATAGCCATGCCTATAGTGGAAGTGGGAAATAGTTGATATGAATTTAGTTACAGGACTACGTTCTCAGTTGAAGATTATGTTGAGTTGTATATTAAGGAGATAGTCCAACTACACAGTGCCCCACTGTCTATCATCTCTGATAGAGGTGCTCAATTTACAGTTAGATTTTGGAAGTCATTTCAGAAAGGTTTAGGGACGCAGGTCAACTTGAGTACAGTGTCCCCCGGAACAGATGGCTAAGTAAAGCACACCATTCAAATGCTCAAGGAAATGTTATGGGTGTGTGTGCCAAACTTCAGTGGAAGTTGGGATGATCACCTACCTCTTAATTGAGTTTGTGGATAATAACAGTTACCGTTCTATCACCAAGAGGCCTTATATGCGCGGAGATGCGGGTACCCATAGGATTGGTTAAGGTAGGTGAGTCAAGATTGATTGGACCTAACATGACACACCACGCATAAGGAAAACTTAAGCTCATTAGAGAACTTCCAATGATAGCTCAGAGTCATCAGAAGTCACGTTTTGATATACGGCATAAAGACTTAGAGTTTGATGTCGATGATTGGGTGTTTTTGAAATGTTCGCCAATGAGAGGTGTTATGGGATTTGGCAAGAAGAGAAAGCTTTGCCCTAAATTTATTGAGCCCTACCGAATCCTCCAAAAGATGGGCCAAGTGTCCTATGAGTTAGAATTGCCTTCGGGGCTAGAATCTATTCATCCAATTTTTCATGTATCGATGTTACGCAAGTGTGTAGAATACCCTTCTTGGAATGTCCCAGTTGAGGAAGTTCAGGTCACAAAAGAGCCATCCTATGAGGAGACTCCAATAGCTATATTAGATTGATAAGTTCGTAGATTAAGGACCAAAGATGTAGCCTCTTTTAAAGTTTTATTGAGGAACAAAAATGTAGAAGAGATGACTTGGGAAATTGAAGACAACATGAGATCTAGATGTCCTCACTTATTCCAAACCCTGCAATGATAGTGCACAGACTTAGACAGTTACAGATGAGATGAGATAGGTCTTAGATGTGGTAAGTATTTCTACCTTTTAAATTCTCTGGAATTCACAGGCTTTTGGCCGAATTGGATAGATTCTGACTTGAGGTCATTGTGATGTATGAATGAGGTTACTGTCTGATTACTTGAGTTAAGAACAGCCTTATTCCCTCGGCATGAGAACTATGATTTGGAAGGATTACGAGTTCTTGGTCGCAGCAGGTTTAATTGAGAAGAATTTAGTTATTGAGGTATGTTAATGCTAACCTATTTCGGTAAGTTATTCTTGTCGTATAGTTGATATGACTGGTATCCTTGTAGTAGATTATTATTATACATGTTCTGGTTAGTTTCTACGAGATGAATTGAGGTGGTAATGTAGCACCCTTTGTCGGGAAAACACTATATTCAGTTTGACTATCACTAGAAGTGTTATAGGGATTTCCCTATTCACTTAGGGGTTAAGGATGTCTTGCTGTCGTGCCAAGGCCTTAGAGGCTTGTAGTTAGCTGTTTAACGAACGTTGTTAGGTTGGGCAGCATACGCCGCAGCTTGGCGATATAACTTTCTATTTGTCGCCTATATATACGGTGAAGCTCGCCTACAGGCCATTGGCGTACCTTGATGCCTATAGTATTAGAATCATGATACAGTGGCCTTATCATCGAGTCAGTGGCACTAGGGTTGCCTAATGAATTGGGTGGTAGCATTCTAGGTGAATTACCTACTTTCAATGACCGTATAGCCTCACACGATTTATAGCTTGCCATATAGGTCTCCCAGGAAACCACCCTAGCTTTTAATCATCTATAGGACTAAGTGATGCCCTATAGAATAGTCTTGTTAGCTGTTAGACGTGGGTCCAACACTTCTGGATACTCTTATAGATGCCCATGTATATGTTATCGAGAAGGGATAAGTCCAGATATACCTGCCTAGGAGCTACAGATTGCTCAGAGGAGCTATATGCTATCTGGACAGACCAGGTTAATGCCTAGAGGATAAGAACCTTAGTATCACAGTTTTACCTTCAGGTTGATAATCATAGTGGCTGCCTGTAAGATATTGTGGCTAACTGCCGAGAATCATATCCAGTTATTAGCAACCCTGTAGTCGTTCTAGGCGAGGAAACCATATAATTGGTCGCCTACAACCTTGCTATTTGCTTATGAACTACCATTGTACTAGTATGACCCTTAGATTGTCGCTTAGGTCACCCTGAACCTCGCCCTATTCTTCCTAAGACAACTGATTTTGTAATCACTGCATGACCATCTAGTCAGCTCCATGTGCCTGTTGGCTTCTACATAGAGTACTTTAGGGGCGAGTAGCGGTTATGTTAGGCCTAAGAAACTAGGTATGCCTATAATGTGACGTGTAGTATATATGTTAGGCCTGTCAGATGCTATACAGACTGCTCAAGAAGCGAGATATAATCATAAAGAGCCTATGGGGCTATATTGTGGTCATAGAGAAATTTGAAGTCACAAGAGACTATACTGAGGCCTGCAGATCCATTTGAAGTATGGCGCCCTTACCAACTTCCCCTATGCCTGAGTTGGCATCACTGACCCTCAGTAGAACCTGTGTGCTCAGGGTGCAATACAGGAGCCCAGAGGGCTCAGATACAATTACAGGAGCCCAGATGGGTCAGACACAGTTGCAGATGTCCAAAAGGCTTGATCACTATTCCAGAGAACGATTATACCTTAGTTTCAGGTTGTCTACGAGTATGCAATAGTACAGATAGGAGGATTATGTAGATTGCTTGCCCTTGTCGGGGTTATGGGGGCCTAGGTAGGTTATCTCTATGTTGCTTGCACCTTTTGGGCTTATGGAGGCCAGGTTAGGTTCTTGTTTGTATATTTTCTTACTACATATAGTTTATGAATGTACAATCATACAACTTAAGTTCTTGTTTGTATATTTTCTTACTAGATACAGTTTATGAATGTACAATCATACAACTTAAGTTCTTATTTGTATATTTGTCTGCTAGATGCAGTCTATGGTTGCGAGGTCATACAGGTTAAATTATGCCCCTTTTTGCTGATTACCTTCAATTTCTTATTAGCTTTTATTTAGTTATTATTTCTTCCTTACATATTCGGAATATATTCTACTTACGCCCACGCATGAGGAGTTGCATACTTGCCTACAGGTTCCGATAGTCAGGTTTTGAGACCTCCTTAGTAGTTGTTCAGATCCAGCAGATTGGTCAGTTCCTTCCCTCTAAAGTTGCCAGATATTAGAGGTTTGCCTGTCTTTTGATGTATAGTTTTTGGGTAGGCCGGGGCCCTTTCCCGACAAATATCTCACTCTTAGAGGCTTGCAGACCACATTTTATAGTTAGTTCTGCATTGTGGCTGTGTGGGGCCTATATTTGTTGTGATACGCGTGTTGGTACTGTGGGGCCTAGTTATGTTATCTGTTAGCAGCATGGTGATCCTTCCGGCCCTCTTAGGATGATATTGTTATTGCGACTATGGGGTTAGCTGTTTGTGTGCAGGTTTATATTGCGGTCTTGCAAGCCTGAGGCTATGTTTTGAGGCAAGATATAAACATTTGTTTTCTTGCTATACTGCTGGCATGCACCAGAGGTGTATGTGTCTAGCCAGATCAGCTTAAAGTCTAGTATGGCATTAGGTGCCGGTTACGCCTCCCAACATAGGGCATGACAAACTTGGTATCAGAGCAACATTGTATCCTAGGGAGTCTACAAGTCGTGTCTAGAAGAGTCTTATTTATAAATGTTTTGTGCACTACATTTTATAAGCAGGTAGCTACAAGGCATGATAGTATGGTTACCCCTCCTTTTGCTCAAGATCGTGCTATAGAGCTTAATTGTATAGGATTGAGTCCCTAAGCTTATATTGTTATGTCTGTCTAGAGTGATGTTTTATATGAAACAGACTGCATTCAGTCGTGAGTTAGATACAGCAGCAAGAGAGGGTACTTGCATGGTGCTACAGTTGGGGACAGCCCAGCCTAAGGGCGAAAGGGAGATATCTTCTCGATCTTCCCAACATTCTCCAAGGAACTAGGAACCTTATAGGCTAACATATATGCCATCACCGCTCCCAGTTCTTCCTACACCCTTGGATCAGGATGTCAGAAGTGTAGTATATATGTTGGCTTACTTAGTAGTTACTCAGAATTGGACAGGGACAACAATTAATGTTGAATTACTTGTAAGGTACGAAAGGTTGTGAAATTGTGAGATTGTTACTTCTATCCCATTAGAGTTTGTCGAGTTTCATACCTTATCCCCATAACAAAATGATATGGTTCTTTCCCAGCTCCTAGCCTTTTCTCAGTATAGAAGAGAGCATAAGTGTTGACGGTATGTCATTAAGAGTAAATACCAACGGAGGGCTAGACCTGTTGATTCCTGGGGGTGCTATGAAAGTGGTCAAGAACCCTAGTACTTCAATAGGTCATCTAGGCCTTCACTACAGTAAAGTCAGGATAGCAGGCAAGATTGTTAGGTGCAGCCAAATACATGTGAGAATCAATAAACAATAGACTCTCAATAATAGCAAAGCTTATATTAGAAATAGACTAATCCCATCGTAGTGTGCTGATAGAGGTACAAAATACCTAGAGAATAATGGTTATGGCCCCCAGTTTGTTATTTTAAAGGACAGAGGGGTTATATGATGGGAACCCACCCAAGTGCGGGTCATGACGATATAGGTGAGTAGGCTTGGATAGTAGTATCCTTGCTAGTATGGTGCATGGGGCATGAACCCTGGACTTCAGCCTATAGAAGTAAGGGCAAGACATGAGCATCTAGCTTTGGAAGAGATCAGAACCACGCCTAGGCTGTAGCGGGCTGATAGAACTTGGAATTGTCACCAAATGTCGAGATATGAGAATTAGGTTGGCACATAGAAGGTATAAAAAGCCCGAGAAGAATTACCCCACCCATGATTTAGAATTAACTGCAATTGTTCATGCTATGAATATTCATGGGTAGCCGATTGCATTTGATACCAGGAAAGGGAGAATTGGTTTGAGAGTCGCACCAGTTAGCCATACCAGCAGTATGGGTAGCAGATTCAAGTGATGGTGGGGTGGTGATTCATAACACTTCAATGTCATCTCTGGTGGTGGGAGTGAAAGGGCACCTGTATAAAGAACCTAGCATAGTACAGCTCAGAGGCAAGGCCCAATAGGAGGAGTCATCATCCTTTGAGATAATAGGGGATGCAGTCTTGAGATTCAGGGTCGACTCTATGTTCCAAAAGTGGTAGTGCTTCGTGAGTAGATTGTGGAAAAGGTATACCATGTCCATTATTCTCTCCACCTAGGCTCGACGAAAAACACATCAGGTTATAAAAGAGATCTATCGGTGGCATAGGATGAAGAAAGATATTATTGAGTTTGTAGCATGGTGTCCCAATTGCTAGCAGGTAAAGGTTGAACATCAAAAACCTGGTGGACTAACTCAGAAGATAGTCTTACCTATGTGGAAGTGGGAAACATTTGATATGAATTTAGTTACAGGACTACATTCTTAGTTGAAGATTATGTTGAGTTGTATATTAAGGAGATAGTCCAACTGCACAGTGCCCCAGTGTCTATCATCTCTGATAGAGATTCTCAGTTTACAATTAGATTCTAGAAGTATTTCATAAAGGTTTGGGAACGCAGCTCAACTTGAGTATAGTTTTCCCACGAACAGATGGCTAAGTAGAGAACACCATTCAAACGCTCGAGGAAATGCTATGGGCGAGATATAGCCATTTGTTTTCTTGCTATATGCTGTTGGTGTACTCTAGAGGTGTATTTGTCCTGCCAAGTCAGCTCATAGTCTAGTATGATATTAGGTGCCAATTACGCCTCCCAAAGTGGGGCATGACAATACCCATCATTCGACCCATTTATATACCAAGATGTTATTTTAAGAAGAGTGGTACAATACTATTAAAAAAGATCAAAGAATCTATACAATATAATTATAAAAATTAAATACTTGAATAGTGAAATAAAAATCCTAACCAAAAAAAATTAGTCCATATTCAAGTCCCCGACAACGGCATCAAAAATTTTATATCACCCAAGCGCACGCAAGTGCACGTGGTCGTCAAGTAATATAGGACTGGAAGTCCCAATTATCGATCCCTCAGAGACTTGTCAGATTAATCGTTTTAAGGTTATTACTTTATCTCTATTCTAACAAAACAAATATAAATGGAAAATGGCTTAAAGAATTAAACTACTAAAAACTTGAAATGTAAAATTAACTAAAAAACTAAGATTGTTGCAGACTTGTTTGTACTACAAATAATGATGAAAATCTAGGGAATTGGCACTTTCCTATCAAGTTGATTCTTCAAGACATGATTATTCTAGATTAATTCTTCCTAAGGTTGCTGGTTGTAAATTCCTATCCCATTTCGTGCCACTCTTTAGAGCATCCAAGAACTATCTCATAAACCCTAACGCCTATATCCCTATGGTTGCAGGAGAAATATGAAATGATGGTTATGCCTACTTGTATTTCAACTAAATAGGGTTAAAGGGTATATCTCTATCCTCAACAATAACTTCTAACCTCCAACCAATGGGCCAAAGGATCTTCCAATTCCTATTTTATTTTTACTTTTAACCCTTTCAGTTCCCTATCCCAAGTTCAACTAAAAGCCAACAGATTTACTGTTACACCCCGTAAATTCCCGGCACTTAGATGGGCTATTCGCGCGTTGGTTAAGCATATTTGAAAGCCATACGTGCTAGAAAAAGGCCCAGGAAAAGATCGGACGAGAACCTATCGAACCATCGCGGAAGGAGCCGGGGCAGAGCCCCTCCGCGATGGCAGCGTGTCACGGAGGCGGGGCCACCGCGTTGGCTCCGTGACAC
>JACEIK010006603.1:53083-72499 GCA_018107945.1 Datura stramonium
CATGAATTGAGAGGGAATTGGACATGGGTATGGACAATTACACCCCTTCATAGCCTTACATACCTAGATACACTGATTATACTCTCTTCCTTGAACACCCAAAGGATATTGAAGAAAAATTGATGAAGAACCTTAATGAACTATGCTTGATCACTCTCTAAACCGTTAAACTTACATGCATGAGTTTTGAATAGGCTAGAATGACTTAACCCATCTTAATACACTCTATTTTGAGCTTAAAACGACGTAGTTTAGGACCCTAGGTCTTAGGAATGACAAAAATACCCTTAATGAATGTCCTAGAAAAATTTCTCTGCCAATGGCAATGATCGACACAACGGACCGTTACTAGCTCCCACAGTCCGTTACTACCCCTCAGCATTTCATCCCTGATTCAAGTATCGGATCCCCTACCACGATAAGACAGGATGAGCCGTTACAAGCTCCAACGACTCGTTGCTTCCAGTAATTGTCACCACCCTAACCTGGGATTCCTCACAACGGATGCTAACAATGGCTTATTGTTTCCAACAACGGGTCATTCCATGACTCGTTACTTCCTCCCTAATCCAGACTAGGCCTCACAACGACTACATTCAATGACTCGTTGCAACGTCCAATGTGTCATCCTATGGCCCGTTACTTCCTAGCCGATTCAGCAACTTCTCACCATAGGATCTTTCCACGAGTCATTGGTCCCACCAATGATCCGTTCAATGAGACGTTCTGAGTAGATTTTTAGATTTTTTTGCCAGTTTTCATTTCAACTCCCGAGTCTAGTCTTAGGCACTCCATGAAACTGAACTAACTCTCGAATGTAAAACTTATCATAATCCTTCGCTGAATCGGTAGTTTTGGTTGGTAGAAAATGAGCTTCCTTAGTTAACCTGTCCACAAGCACCTAAATAGAGTCATAATATTGATGAGTGAGAGGAAACCCTATGATGAAGTCCATATTGATCTCCTCCCACTTCCAAGTTGGGATACTAATGTCTTGAAGCATGCCTCCAAGTCTTTGATGCTCAACCTTCACCTGTTGAAAATTCGAACACTTGGCAACAAACTCTGCTATATCCTTCTTCATGCCACTCCACCAACAGACTTCCCGTAGGTCATGGAACATCTTAGTGGAACCTGGATGTATAGAGTACCTGAAACCATGAGCCTCGTGCAACATCTGATCTCTAAAATTATCAACACCCAGAACACACAAGCGACCCTAATATCGAAGCACCCCATCTCCCCCTTTGGAGAAGACTTCTACCTTATAATTCTGAACGGTTTCCTTCAACTTCACCAGAATAGGATCCTCATCTTGTATATCTTTAACATATGTCACCAAGGATGATTCTGAACTATTCTGAACAATAACACCACCATCTGACGAGTCAACAAGATGGACTCCTATCCATGCAAGCGGATGTACATCATTCACTAACTCTTTTCTTTCCTCATCTATATGGGACACACTCTCCATGGAAAGCCTTCTAAGAGCATCTACCACGACATTAGCCTTTCCTTGATGGTAGAAGACACTCATATCATAATCCTTCAAAAGCTCCAACTACCTTCTCTGACATAGATTCTTTTTGGGTAAACACGTACTGTAGGCTCTTGTGGTCCGTAAGCACATCTACATGGACCCCGTATAGATAGTGCCTCTAAATCTTCAAGGAAAATACTACCGCCGCCAATACGAGATCATGAGTCGAATAGTTCTTCTCATGGACCTTTAGCTGCATGGAAGCATATGTTATAACCTTACCGTGCTGCATTAATACACAACCAAGGCCGATCCTCGAAGCATCACAATATACCACAAACCCATCAGTACAATTATATAGGGTCAACACCGGTGCTATGGTGAGTTTAGTCTTCAACTCTTGGAAGCTCTTCTCACAAGCCTCCGACCATTGAAACTTCACTTTCTTCTGGGTCAATTTAGTCAATCCTGCTAGAATGGACGAAAACCCCTCAACAAATCTCCGATAATAACTAGCTAAACCCAAGAAACTCCTGATGTTTGATAACATCCAAAATATATCCTCAATGCAAGGAATATACATGACCGAAGTATCAAAACAAGTACCCCGACGAGTGTCGGGCTCGAATCCCACGAGGAATAGGGAATGATAGTTACAAGTGTCGATTGAGAAATTGACATTAGCTTGCACCACATATATTTAATATAAAAACAAATAAAATTAGGGGTTAAAATTTGTAGAGAATTGTATTGGGTGATTTACTGAAATAAAATAGCAAGATCAGCTAATTGTCAACAAAGATGTGAAAGACTAGAGGTGCGGTGTAGATGAAATACTAACTAGATCGGAACATGCCAGGTCATCTTACAAGTTCAACAAGTGTAAATAATCTCGGGAAGTGGGTAATTATAGCTTTTCAGCCTTATAATTACCTCTTACTAGAGTTTTGTCCCTCTAGTCACAATTTAGCTCAACCTGATTTGATTTGGATTAGAAACTGCACTAATTTCTAGCTAGTAGCTGCTAATAAGGAATGAGAATGCAATTTCAGCTATTTCTAGCCCAATTTCACAATCTCTTCTCCATGCCCACTAATAAATTCTCTTCCAAAACTTAATTATTCTTTTACAAGAAACAATCAAGCAAAAATAAATAGACCCATATCATAATCAATGGACCTTCCTTTATAGATTGAAGAGAATCTAATAGATTTACACTTATTCGAACAATATGAAGATGACTCTAGCAATACTCAATCCAATTAAGTATTCATCATCACCCACCTCTAATTAATGACTTTAGCAACTCATGGTTAAGAAATTCAAAAACACATTCATCAATAGCATCATTGAATTTAATAGAAAGAGTAGAAAAATCAACTTCACAAGATAATCACCAACAATAGCTGAAACTTACTAGTACAAAGAAGAAATAGAGCAGAGTACTTTCTACAATTTTCAATCAGAATCTCCCTATCTCAGCTAAGAGAATGTTCNGCCTCACACTTAGATATTATGTCATTATTCATATAACTTCGACCAGCAGAGGTAAGAACAAAGGAAAACCTTTGGAAATCATCCGATTATGCCGCTAAACACCGTAAAAATCTAAATTAACTCCGGGTAGTGAAGTATAAGGCTGCAGAGAGCATCGCTGCAGAGTTATTTTCGTAAAATACGCCCGGGGAATTGTCGTCCCACTGAGCCTAAGTTTATGGAATTGTTCCAAACTAGTGTCAATAAGATCACGTGCCTAAAGTAAGTATTTGTCCCTTCTAGACTCCCAAGAAATTACGAGTTTTTGATCATCTTTTGATAAGTTGAATTATAGTTAGTATATATACATATAAGTCATTGCTTTCTTTGAATATAGTAATAAAGTAGCCCTATTCTTCTGTTAATATGATTACAGTTGAGAAGGGTAGTTGAACACGAGCCAAAACTCGCTAGTTAATCGGTAAACAGCGAATGAGGTATGTTAAGGCATTTTCCTACGGCAAGTTAGTTTCTTCAGCATAGTAGTCCAGTATGAATCCCAGTAAAGGAGGTCAGGAGTATGTTATCATGTCTAGTTGTTGTTGTCAGTCGAGGCTCGTAATTTATATTTTTTTTTGGCTGGATTACACCTGTATAGCTTCTGTGACCGCCCAGGGTTAATAGCTGTGTCGCCGCCCTCTAGGGGCGAGGATACGTCGCTCTACGGAGTGGCATGCTATCCGCAAGGGACGAAGATGGGGATCCAGATCCTCATATGTCATGGTTGGCCTTATACACACCCCCGTCGAGCACTTACGCCAGGGGTGTAGATATCAGGGGTCCTCCGGACTCAGACACAACTATAGTTAGGGGTCGAGCGGGCCCAGTTGCAAACCCAGGGGATCGGCAGGACGCTTAATGCTGGTAGTTGACTTAGTATGACCTGGATAGGGGTATATAGATTGAGGTGTACTCACTAGGGCTAATGGGGGCCCAGGTGGGTTATTCTGTATTGATTGTACCTTCCGGCCTATGGGGGCCAGGTGAGGTTTATGCTTGCTTTAGTTACTGATAGTTAGATAGTAAAACGCCTCATTTGTCAGGTATGAACCCTACCTTCCTTACTACAGTTATGTTTAGTCCTGATTTCACTACTTGAGTAATCTTTAGTCCAGTTCCTTTACTTCAATCATTGTCAACTCTATTTCCTTACTTTTAGTTACTTAAAGTTACTGCCTTACATATTCAGTACCTGTGGTACTGACGCCCTCTTCTGGGGCACTACATTACTTGCCTGCAGGTGCATAAAGACGAGGAGCAGGTCCCTCGTAGTTCCAATCAGTCGTATAGAGCCGTCAGCTCCCTTCTTCCGAAGCTTGTGTGGTAGAGGATTACTTCTTTGTGTGTACAATATGGGTAGGTCGGGGCCTTGTCCCGACCATATTATTACTCCTAGAGGCTTGCAGTTTGTGTTTCTTCCCTGTGGTTAGATGATATCGATCGTGTGGGGCCCTATTTAGTTGTTGATTGGTGGCCTTGTCAGCCATAGTTCAGTTTAGCATCTAATTTTACTTTCCAGTTATAACTAGATATCATGGTGGCCTTGTCGGTCCGCATAGGACTCCCTATGATTGTTTGTCTCTGGTTAACTGTTTATTTTTATAGGTGTCTATAGGCCTTGTCGGTTGGGGTTGTATTTACTGCCTCTATATAGCCCATTGTTTTCTTAATTCTAGAATTAGAGTCAGCCCTGCACCAGAGGTGCTTAGGTTTAGTCAGCTCAACAGTTCAGGTCTTAGTAGGGCACCAGGTGCCAGTCATGTCTCCCAAGGCGGGGCGTGATAGACACGCCGGTCGAGGTGCGAAGTTATTACAATATGGAATTTAAAAAGTTGGCCCACAAAATCCTAAATACCTAACCAGCCACCCTATTCTACAAATATTCCCATAATTCCCTTTTGCCTAACACTTTTTCATTCCATTTTTGTCTCTCCATTACCCAACATTACCAACTCTCTATATTCATCCATTTTCAACCTTTCCACCTTCCCACTTCCCACCAACACACCCACATTAAACTCTCCCCCTCCCCCTCAACCTATCACAATTCCACTCTTCACCTATAAAACCCCCTTCATATTTCACTAACACACTCACTACCCTCGCACTCTTTACACCAAATCTATCTCAAGGTGTCATTGTAAGATTTAGTAAATTTCTTTTTGATGTACAAGTGTGTACAAGCAATCTCCTAATTTGGTAATAATTTTCTTGCCCTTGTCTTTATTTTATTATTAGAGCTTAACTCTTTAGGAGTAATACTTTGTTTCCCTTCCTTGTTGAATTTTTAAATGAGATATTCTTGTTCAATGGAATGGGGATGTGTATTTGGGTGCAAAATTCTGAAAAGGGTAAAGTTTGAGTAACCCATTTGCATAAAGCACGATGTTTAGCCCTATAATAGACCTGGTGATATCATTCTTAAGGGTTAAACGTCATGAATATGTGTGTGAATGAAATAGTGTTGATTTTATTATGTTTGATGTGAGTGTGTTTAATGGGTGCCTGTGAATAGTAAGTTAAAATTTGTGGACGATGGGTCCGGCGTTTCGCCGATGAGATTCGATGAACCACCGATGGAACGCTGGATCACTCTGAAATTTGGCTCAAGCCACTGAGTGGAGCCCGTGCTACCTCGATGGTTCACAAACCTAGACTAGCAATTTGTCGATTAATGGTCGAAACTCCCTCACTCGCCCAATTTTCTGTATGGCATCGACGGGCAACTGGCGGTCCGCAAAATCCCTTCTGCGAACCGCCGGTCCTCCGCCGGTACTACTGGTTCTTTAAATGATTATTTGTTTTTCCCTTGTTTCTCAGTTCTCCCTTAGAATAGTTTTATTTCATTTCTCTTTTCTCTTCAAATAGCTGTCACTAACATCCTTATTGCAGAAAACTAAATCATGTCTTCTTCAAGAAACACCGTAAAGGAAAAAGCCCTTGCCTCATCTGTTAGCAAAGGAAAGGGCAAGGCAAAGGCTTCCCCACCATGGTCCAACACCAAGGAGGCAATAATTTTCTGCGTCCCCAACATGCAAGAGCACTATGTTATTTGTCAAGGCCGATCAATCAGCACTGAGAAGCTGTTTGACTTTGAAGGTTTGAAAGGTGATTTTCCCAACATCACCGCACAGTTTACCGATAGGAAGTGGCATGTATTTTTCAACCCTCTTCCATCCTACTACCCCATCTTGGTCATAGAACTCTATGCCTCATATCAGGCTCGACAAGAGAGTATACAGCATAGGGGCAAAGTGGATGATTTCCTTTGCTTTCAATCAGTGATGATCCGGGGAGTGGAAGTTGATATAAACCCGGCGGCCATAAATTACCTATTATGGGAGGATGAAGTTGACTCTGCTATGGAGTACATGGAACGGGTGGATGATATGAAGGATCAGTTCGCTTGGGTAGGCCGCATCATAGCTGCTGGTAATCCTCTTTGGGCCTCAATGGGTGGAAAAATCTCTTGGCACGACTTGAAGTTTGAGGCCAAGCGGTGGTTAGATTTTGTGTGTGCTCGGATCATTCCCTCTAAAAATGAAAAAAGGGTCAACCTTGAAACCACCATCCTTATCACTTGCATAATGACGGAAGTCCCCATTAACTTCAAGGAAATTTTTGCTCAGCAAACAAAGACAAAGGCCCGGCAGTCAAGTACCTCAATGCCCTATGTTGTCTTAATTTCCCAGCTTTGCACAGCAGCTGGGGTGCCTCTATTCCCGGATGATAACTCCTTCCGTTTCTTCGGGTGTAATAGATATTGAGCGAAAGAAAGATGTTTAGGCACCGGCAGTGAAAAGAAAGAGACTGATGGCCTTTGGAGTACAAAAAGAGTCACTCTCCTGTGGGTCAGCCCAATCACCAATCGCCCTAGAGTCAAATGTGCCCTAGCCTGAAATGTCAGGCCAAGCATCAAGTGACATGCCTCATTAGGGAGCCTCTCCCCCTCAATTATCCTCTTAGCCAAGTGGTCTCCATCGACTTGTGGAGATGACAAACTCCCATGAAAGCCAACTACAATGTTTGGCTAAGAGCCTCCCAGCACTCGTTGTCAAAACAATTAAGAAGGAGATCAATTCACTATACGAGAATGTCTCCACTCTATGCAAAAGGGTGGATGCAGTAGAAAGGGCAGTCACTTCCCTCCGAACTGAGGTACATGAATGGAAGAGTCGGACTTCAGTAGAAGTGTCGGACATGAGCGCCTTGGATGTGGCAATGGTTGCTCCTTCCTTAGTTCAGGGGCCGATTGATGATCTTTGCAAGGGATGGGAGATGATTTCCATGGGCTAGGTGAGGCCAGCGACGATGGTGGTGAGAGAGATACTGACGATGAAGAGGAGTAACCCACTCAGGGAGTTCCTGGTCCCTTTCCCTTTTGCATATTTACATTGGGGACAATGTGTTCTCTTAAGTGGGGGAGGGATGAGTGCAATTGATGAGGGGGCCATGTAAGCTCTTTGTTTCTTTGGAAGTTTTTATGATTTTTGTTTGGATTTGCGTAAGTCCTACCTTTGTTGGGCTGTTGTTTGATTTTAATGATTGATGATTGCCATTGTCGGGCGTGTCCTGTTCTATTTTGAATGAAATGAATGATTTGGTTTAGTTTTTTTATGATGATGATTAGTGACTAAATGGGGTTTTGGTTTTAAATTGGAAAATCATGAAAAGCTTGAATGAAGTGACCTTAAAATCTTATTCTTTTTCGCCATTGTAAATAGTAGTGTAGAAATTAAAACTCAGAGGGTTTTCTTTTGACCACGGTTCTTTTACAAGGAGTATTCTTTTATTTTCATTATTTTTGTTGTCGAACCGGGTTGGTTTCTCCCCATGATGGATTAAGTGGCGACATTCTTAAAGGAAAATGTCATGTTGCTTTGAGTCTTTTGTGAATTTATTTTTAGAGGCACCACCGAAAAGAAATTATTGGTGAAATGGAATTGTAAAAACATGGACATGAAAATGAAGATAATGAACAAGTGTTGACACCGTAGCATAGTATTCTTGGTCATACATTGTAATTCTCTGCTTGACTTATGATGTTTGCTTGCTTTGATATCCTAATTTGGTGTCTTGTGTTTAGAATGACTCTTGTAGATCCTTTAAGGGTGATGCCTTGAGTAGTGAGGACACTTTTAATGAATCTCATGCATTACATCTTGCCTAGAACTTGCCCCAAATGTGATTCAAGAAAAAATCCTAGATGTAGTTGCACCAAAAGAACATGAGTTTAGGCTTTCCTTTTTCTAGCCACTTCATCCATATGCCCTCCATGAGCATTGATCCTTGTTAGCCAATGTTGAGCCTTAGACCTTCCTTTGGCAACCGCATCACAAACCTTAAGACCGTTCTTAATACCTCTTTTTGGCCCCAATTCTCCCTAAATGTTATTGACAAGATAAGTGATGAAACGAGGCTTAAAGCCTAAGAAAGAGGGAGTGATAAAAACATTTGTGAAAAATGAGGCAAAAGCCTATGCTTGGGGGTATGAAAAATAAAGGGGGAAGATAAGAATTCTAGTGTGAGAGGAATGCCGCCTTGAGTCAAAAATGCATCAAAGGACAAATCAAAAAGAAAAAGACAATTTGTGTGAATAAGTGTTTCCTCTTGAAGTAATAAGGCTAGTTGTGAAAGCAAAAGGGACTATAAGGGGGATTGTTAAAGAAAGGAAAGTCATCAACAAGGAAAGAAGGGAAAGAAGGGAAAGAAGGTGAAGTGAGTGGAATTGATGTAAGGTATGTCACAAAAAGCATTAGGGGGGATCTAGTCAATATAGTCAAATATTCATTCTACCCTTACCCCGAGCCTACATCATAACCCGCAAGTCCTAAATGATTCTAGGTGCAGCTACTCTACATTAGTGGCGAATTACATGAAGGGCAAGCCCATGGGTCAAGTGTATGCATGAAGATTTATTTTGGGAGAGTGAGTGTGAGTGTCTCTTCCAAGCAATCCCTTGTGTGCATTCAAATGATCACATGACCAAAAGAATAGGGATCCTTATTTTGGTGAGTGGCATCATTCCTTTTTTGGGATACAAGAGCATTCAGAGTTAATGTGGAAATAGGGCAAAAGGAGTGTAAACTCTAAGCAAGCTTTGAATTACTAGTGATTATAACCTGAGATGCTATGTGTGTTTCTTGGTTGAGCAATGCCCTTGTTTTGCTAAATGATTCCTTTCATAAGCTTTGTTTGGTAGGAAGTGGCTTCCTATTTGAAACATCTTCATTATTTTGGCCTTTTGAGGTATTTTCTTCTCTTTTTCATGAGCGTGGTGAGCATTTTTGGATTGTCATAGTCCAGGTGATTGGCGAGGTCCAATTGTGAATAGAGGTGGCATATTCCTCGATAATTAAGTATTGTATTACTTGAGGACAAGCAATGATTTAAGTTTGGAGAATTTATGAGTTGGTAATTTTCCAACTCATTAGGCTCTAAAACTTGAGTTTCTGTTTCGTTCTTGAGTTGATTATTTGGATTTTATGACCTTTTTTATTTCATTGTGTGGGGATGGCTAAAAAGTGAAGAAAAGAGCAAAACTGGAGCAAAAAGGAGGGAGTGATAGTGAATCGGCGATTCGCAAATGAAAACCGGCGAGACGCCGGCAAAAGGTCGAATATCACGACTTAAAAGGATAAATGCCACCGACGGTTCACAACATGCCAGCGGCGAGTCTCCGATCCAGTCGTCGAAAGATACCTAATATTCTGGAAAATGGCCTAAAGACCCGGCGGTTCACCGATTGGCATCGGAGAAACGACAGGTGAACCCCGGTATTTGATGGAATTTAGTGAAAATGCATAAGAGATACCTGGCGTTTCAGGGATTCTAACTGACACACCGACAGTGCTTCCGCCGGTTTCAGAACGGTGCTCATAGGGGTATAATTATCCAACACTGGAAAAGAGATAAAAAGTGCCCTACTTTTCAGGATATTAATAGAAGAAAAAGTACTTTGTACTGGGAGATGTAGAAGGAGAGATAGAAACAGAGATAGTGAGAGAGAACAAAGATTGAATCATATCATTGTCTCCCCTTTTAGCTGAAGAACATTCTCTTTGCTGAGATAGGGAGATTCTGGTTGAAAATTGTAGAAAGTACTCTATTCTATTTCTTATTTGTACTAGTAAGTTTCAGCTATTGTTTAAGATTATTTTGTTAAATTGATTTATCTACTCTTGCTATTAAATATAATGATGCTATTGATGAATGTGTTTTTGAATTTATTAACTATAAGTAGCTAAAATCATAAACTAGAGGTGTGTGATGATGAATACTTAATTGGATTGGGTATTGCTAGAGTCATCTTCAAATTGTTCATGAAAGTGTAAATCTATTAGATTCTCTTAAATCTATAAAGGAAGATCCATTGATTATGATATGGGTCTATCTATTCTTGCTTGATTGTTTCTTGTAAAAAGAATAATTAAGTATTGGAAGAGAATTTAGTAGTGGGTATGGAGAAGAGAGTATGAAATTGGTCTAGAAATAGCTGAAATTGCATTATCTTTCCTTATTAGCAGCTAATAGCTAGGAATTAGTGCAGTAGCTAATCCAAATCAAATCGGGTTGAGCTAAATTTTGATTAGAGGTTTGACAAAACTCTAGTGAGAGGTAATTAGAAGCCTGAAAAGCTGTAATTACTAACTTCCCGATATTATTTACACTTGAACTCATAAGGGCCTATTGGTTTATGTCATTCTGTCCAAAAGGGTTTTAGCCAACCCATATGTCTGATCCATAATAGACCGTTCGGCTAAATTGTTGGCAACATATTTGTTGATGAAGTTGAGGGCTCGGTAAAAGATTTGGAGAAGCACTCCATCAGGAAGGCCATGATTGGGACAAAGAACAACCTTCTTTTTGAACCGTAGCCATGCCTCATGCAAAGGCTCTCCATGCTCTTGCCTGAAATTTGTGATGTCGCCCTTAGCTGCAACATTTTTTATGGAGGGAAGAAATGATCCAAAAAGGCTTCGGTTAATTCTTACCAAGATGTAATACAACCAGGAGGCAATTCTTCCAACCACATCATCACCTCTCCCATTAGAAAAAATGGGAAAAGCCTTAGCCTGATAGACTCTTGACTTATGTTTGTGATGTTGAAAGGATGGCATATTTTCAAGAAATATCTCAAATGAAGATTTTCATCCTCACTTGGTTTACCCCCAAAGAGTCCCTTCATTTGCAACAAATGCACCATGGTTCTTGTGACATAAAACACGACATTCCCTGCCGTGGGTGGTAGGCGAATGACTCCTGCAATCTCCAGCATCACCGGGTTATCTTCCTCATGCTCCATGTTACCTTGCACTGATCTATCCCCTGCTTGGGAGTGATGACTCATATTGTTGTGATGTCCTAACAAGCACAGCAAAATCACATCAATTAATTAAGATGTAAAACTATTTCAAATCCACAATCAATGCAAGAATATCAAGCGCCAATCCCCGAAAATGGAGGTATTTTTTATAACATCCAAAATATACTCCTCATGCAAAGATTATACATGATCTTTGTATCAAAACAAATATCCAGACGGATGTCGGGGTCGAACCCCACAAGGACTAGTGGATGATAATTACGAGTGTCAATTGAGAAATTGAATTTAGCTTGCACCACTTAGGAATAACATAGAAATAAAAAAGTTGGGGATATTGAAATTTGTAATAGAATATAACTTCTAATTTGGCTGACTACGATAGCAAAATTACCAAGGTTGTTGACAAGAATGTGAGGGACTAGAGGTGGTGTAGATGATATGCTAACTAGATAGGGTCATGCTAGGTCATCTCACAAGTTTAATTAGTGTAAATAATCTTGAAAAAATGGGTATTTAATGCTTTTCAGCCTTATAAATACCTCTTCCCAGAGTTTTATCATCAAACCTCTAGACACCATTAAATCAACTCGATCAGATTTGAATTAATAGCTACACTAATTTCTAGCTAATAGCTACTAATTAGGAGTGACATTGTAATTTTGGCTATTTCTGTCCCAATTTCACAATCTCTCATCCATACTGATATAGTATGATGAAAAGCATATTTTCAAGCTACCCATATATATAATCATGTTTTCGACATGAATTGAGTATTTTCAAGCATGAGAAAGTATTGGGTAATGCCCACACATTTAAGTATGATTTATGATTTCTTGAATTAAGCTTACCACATGATTTTGGAGCGAAGACTCCCAAATATCTTTCAGCTTGTGGTATGGTTTGAGTTAAAGCTTCTCATGCATGATTTCATATTTGAGATGTATTTGATTATTTAACTTCGTCAATAGACGATGTTGAGCTTCGTTGAAAAATGATGTAGAGCATATTCATGTTTTTGGAAGTAGTGTCTAGCACCGAGTAGACTAAGGGTTGATAACACTATGCCGGAACGCTCCCAAGTGACACAATTCCAAACCCGAAGAAAGATAGTCAATGCATGGAAATTGTTACTAGGAGTGGTAAAGTTGTTGGAGATGTAGGAGTGATGCCGAAGGAGGCTAATGCTCCCAAATCAATTGAGGAAAATGAAATCGACGAGATGCCAAAGATGCCAAGGAGTGGTGAAAAGACTGAAGAGGAAGGTGAGGGGAAAGATGAAGAACTTCCCTCACATGTTGATGAGGATAAGGCGGGCATCAAGGCCCCAAATGATGGCAAGGTTGAAGCAAGAGCTCCACCCCCTTATCCACAACGGTTTTCCAAAAAAAAAAAGAAGGGCGATCAGTTCAATAAATTCATTGACATGTTCATCAAATTGTCTATTAAATCCCTCAATATGCTGATTCCTCCATAAAACTTTGACTGAAGCTACTTCCTTATTTCTTAGCCTTCGAACCTGCCGATCTAGTATTTCCACTGGAACCTCATCATAACTAAGGCTGTCTTTCACACCAACACTGTCTACCGGGAAAACTAGAGTTGGATCCCCCAAACACTTCTTTAAGAGCGATACATGAAAAATAGGATGAACAGAAGCTAATTCTAAGGGCAACTCCAACTCATATGCCGCCTTTCCAACCTGTTTCACAATCCGAGGGGCCAACATAACGAGGGCTGGGTTTTCCTTTCTTTCCAAACCTCATCACTCCCTTCATGGGAGACGCCTTCAAAAACACCTAATCATCCACTTCGAACTCTAGCTCTCTCCTTCTCACATCGGCATAGGACTTTTGGAGACTTTGAGTTGTTTTCAACATGTCCCCTATGAGCTAAACCTTCTTCATAGCCTCATGGACCAAATCTGGTCCTATCATTGCAGCTTCACCAACTTCAAACCAGCAAATAGGCGATCTACATCTCCGTCCATAGAGAGCCTCAAACGGAGCCATCTGAATGCTGGAATTGTAGTTGTTATTGTACGCAAACTCGATAAGAGACAAATGATCATCCCAACTACCCTTGAAGTCAATCACACATGCTCTCAACATTCCTCGAGATTCTGAATTGTCTGCTCAGCTTGACCATACGTTTAGGGGTGAAATGCTATGCTGAGTTTAACCTGAGTACCCAGTCCTTTTTGAAACAGCCTCCTAAACTAAGAGGTAAACTGAGTACCTTTGTCCTATATGATGGACAAGGGCACTCCTTGCAATCGAACCAACCCCCGAATGTATAGTTTGGAATAATCCTCCACGGAATCAGTGGTTTTGATCGATAGAAAATAAGTGTCTTTGGTCAATCTGTCTACAACAACCCAAATGGAGTCATATTGCAGCGAGTGTGAGGCAAACCTGTTATGAAGTCAAAGTTGATTTCTTCCCACTTCCAAGTAGGGATGCTAATATCTTGGAGCACACCTCTGGGTATTTGGTGCTCAACCTTCACCTGCTGATTGTTTGGACACTTAGCCACAAATTCTGCTATGTCCTTCTTTATTCCATTCCACCAATAGACTTCCTGTAGGTCACGGTACATCTTGGTGGAACCTAAATGTATAGAATACCTGGATCCGTGAGCCTCGTGCAATATCTGGTTCCTCAAATCATCAACATCAGAACACATAAGTGTCACGACCCAAACGGAGGCTCAGATCGCAACATGGGACAAGGAGCCCCGAGAGACCCAAGTTGACCCATGGCATAAGCATACATCTAACTCAATCAATAAAACTGAATAAATCAACAAGATAATCGCGGAAGTCTAAATTAAATATAAAATTAGAATACAGAATCTGAAGTTGGATATATCCTTTGTCTGAAAAGCCTCTAAACACGACGAGTTGATGGGACAAGACCCCAACCAACTCAATAAAGCTGAAACTGAAAATACCTAACTTTTCTATATATTTTCCAACATTCGAGGATGAATGTCCCAAAGAGAGAGATGTTGTCATATCCCGAAAGCCCTAAGATCAGACCTAGGATTTGAAATAGAGAAAACTGGAAATTTGGCACCAGGTCACAGAATGAGTCGTTTTGTGACCCGTGGGATAGACCATAAGTCATGAAGAAACTCGTGGTAAGGTACAGGACTTGAGTTGAAATTTTAGGTTTTGGAGTCCCCACGGACCTGACCATGAGTCGTGGTCCCCACGACTCGTTGAGTTAGTCGTGGTCAAGGGCTAGGGGAAGGAGAAGAAAAACTTGGCAGTGTACCCTATGGTTGGTCACCACGAGTCATGGTCATATACCACGATTCGTGGGATGGGTCGTGTTTAACCGGCTGCTTATAGTTTGAGAATTTGGGCAGTGAGGAGGACGAGTGGTGATCACGAGTCCGTAGGGTCCCCTGTGGAGAGCCCCAGATGAATTTTTGGATAGTGCACTCGACGACTAATGCCACGAGTCGTGGTCTTAGGTGACAATTCACCTAGTACCTCATGGAGACTGGCAGTCAGTTATTTTCTGCGAATTTAGTAAGGGCTTTTACGCAATTTCTATGATTCTAAAGCCTATACTACGTCGTTTTAAGCTATGAACGATGAGTCTTAAGATGGGTAAGTTCATTTTAGGCCATTCTTACTCATGCATGCAAAGTTAGAGAGTTAGAGAGGTGATCAAGCTCATTTTCCTTCAAGTTTTCTTCAATTCTTTATTGGGCAATCAAGGAGTGGTAAAAATCAGTTTTTCCCTAGGTATGTAGGGTTATGAATGGGTGAATTTGTTCACACCCATGCCCAATCCCTCTCTAACTTATGAAAATCTATGAGTTTATTTTATGGGGTTTTAACCCAATGCATGAATTCTCTAAGTCAATGTCATGGGTATGATCTAAGTATGTTTTAATTGATGAATTACGATTCATGGGAAAGTTTTATCATATTTTCAATTATTAATCATGTTTACTAGTTTTCCAAATTATGATGCCCAATCATGAAAGCTTATGAGAAGATGAGATTTATGAAGTATGTTCATGCATGATAGATTTTGATAAGAAAAACATATTTCCAATATACCCATGTTATGTTCATATTTTTAAAATGAATTAAGTTAATTTCAAGCATGTTAAAGTATTGGGCAAGCTCATATATTCAAGTATGATTTATGATTCATAATAAATTAGCTTACCACATAGTTTTGGAGTCTGGACTCTTAATTTTACTCAGCTTGTGGTATGGTTTGAGCCAAGGATCCTCATGTATGATTCAGATTTATATGTATTCATGATTATTCAGCTTCATCAATAGATGATGGTCAGCTTCTTTGGAAAATGATGGAGAGTATATGCATATTTTTTAGAGAAGTGTCTAGCATAGAGTAGTCTAAGGGTCAGTCAACCATACGCCTCAGAACTACGCGCCAACATAGGTATGATTAGATTACTTTAGGACCTCCCTTGTGAGCTATCCCCTATCTCAAATAAGCCTTCATCTTGATATCGATATCATGGTATCGTCATCACCCCTGGCAAGGCTTTGGACAGCTCTACCCACTTGAGTGTGATAGTTGGGACCACGTAAGCTCTATCGTGGTATGTCGGTTATATGACGAGTCTCCCATTGTTCCTTATGATTTCAGTTATGTATGTTTATCATTTATGATCTATATGTCTATATATGTTCTAAAGCAAGTTTGTACCAATGTTTAATTTTACTAATGACTATCAGATTTTAGCTTCAGGGTCAACCGATTCAGTTATGATGTTATGTTATGTTGAGATCATGATTTCAGAAAATAGCATGCAAACCCTACTCTCAGATTCTTATCTTGTTTGTGTTTTTATATCATGCATGTTTTAAATGACTTTACTTAATTAAGCGGTTTTACTTACCTTGCATACTTGGTACATTCCACATACTGACCGCATACTCTATGTTGTATCATTTTATAATACAGGCCTCGATACTCAGACGTAGCCTCATCCTTAGCCATCCTTTCAGAGTTAGCATCCCACATCTGTTGGTGAGTCCTCATCTCCCGAGGACCATGCGTTATCAGTTTTCTTTATGTACTCAATTTCAGACTTAGAGCGTTAGTTGGGGTCTTGTCTCATCAACTCATTAGTATTAGAGGTTTTTCAAACATAGAATATAATCAGCTTTAGATTTGTGTTTATTTCTGATGTTATGCTTATTTCAAACTTTCGCTAAGTTTATCATGTTAATCTTCCGCTTTATTTGATTGAGTTAGATATATGTTCATGCCATGGGTCGACTTGGAGTCTCTCGGAGCTCCTTGTCCCGTGTATCGATCCGGGCCCATGTTCCGATCGTGATAATTCTTCACTTCAGCGATTCTCCTTGGTGACAGATCCCCTACCCTTGCTGCATTATCAATATTAGCCTCCATGTCCTCTTCTTTTTCTTGATCTTGTAAGGGTTGTAATGGCAAATTTGTTAATTCTTACTGATGTGATTCCTCAACTACTTTGGATTGATGTACCACCATACTGAGGGGATATTGGACCTCCTCATTGAGACTATCATTCCTCTTGACATCCTCCTTTTCATTTTCTTTATCATCATTTTCCCATATCATTATTGTTGTGTCCCCATTTATGATATTCTCTCCTTGTGTGTTTGTTTCCTCAACATTGCCCTATGCCTCCTTGTTCTCCATTTCCTTGTCCCTTAATTTGTGCTTTTTTTCTCACTACTCTACTCTTCCATTTCCTTCCCTATATTCTTTGTTTGATCTATCTTTTATGGATATTTTTCTTGCTCCTTCAAGATCTCAAATAGATTTATGGTGTTCACCCCTCTTTCTGGTTGCTTCTGGTTCCACACCTATTCTTTTCTCCATCCCACATGATGCTTCCTTCCTCCTTGTTTTCTACTTTGTTGGGTTTGAAACTCCTCATGTTCTTTTCCTTGTGATGCTTTCACATTCCCTTGAGTCTGAATTGCCTTCCCCCCCCCCTTCTGTTAGATAATTTTCGCATATTCCTTCTTCTTTGTCTTTCTCCTATGCTACCTCCTTCTTTTTTGGATATAACTCCGGGTGTAGGATGTAATACGCCTGCTCATTATGACCTTGGATTTTACAATATACTTAGGCACGTGGTCATATTTTATACTGATCCATTTTTTCACTATCTCTCAGTTGCTCTTTTTCATACCAATATTAATTCTTTTTAGGAATTCACTGAGCAGATCTACTATCACCTTGACATGGGCACAATTAGGTCTTGTTTGATTTTTGGTCGCCAAATCCATTTGTAAAGGTTTTCCAACTGTAGCACCAAGAGAGAAAACTGGCTCTTTTATGAAAAAGTTTGGTGGTAAGAACGGAAAAGAGATCCACGTGATGACTGTAGTCATTTTCTCCTCTGGATCAAACAATGGATCCCACTTTAGGATTCTCATCGGATGCGTCCACTGTCTCTTAGTCAGATAAAAGGATGGCTTGGATAAAAGACTGACATAGTCTTCCATGTTTGATGCTTTTAACAGGACATGTCTGTTATTGAGTACTCCTATATTACATTCTCCTTTCAGTTCACATTGCTTGGGGATCATCTTTCACAGATCTTGTATCTCGGGCCACCTATTGGAAAATTTTCCAACAACTGCATATTGTAAATTCCCCTTATATATCATCTGAGTAATTTCATTTTCCTCCCACAGTACTCTGCATTCCCCATATAGATAAGTCACTGACTTTATTGGGATGGGTTTTGTTGTGATTGGCGTAGGGCATAGCATTGATGCGAATCTGGATGTGCATGCAGTTTTGGATATAAAGGTGATTGGCCAGTCTCAGGAGGAGGCTGACCCGAGGAATTGGTGGCCATGGCCATCGAAAATATGTAGGCACATTAGGGTTTATCGTGGGCGCTAGGCAAAACTATAAAGCGCTTCTCTTGTAAAAAAGAGAAATAGTTAAAGTTAGTGTAGCTATAAGATATTACCTACTCTATTCAACTATAAATGCTTGGCTAATTTTTTTTAAAAAAAATTCTTTCATTACTGTGTTTGAATTTTACACTGCTCGTTAGAATTCTCAATTGTATAAAAATTTACGACTTATATTCTATAATTTTTCACATCTCTCTATATATTTCTGTAATTTTTATGCGCTCTCTCAGTGTATTTTTGTATATATGTATAAGGAATGGTACAAGTGATACAAGAGTGAATGAATATACATGATACAAGAGCAAATAACTAAAAGCTAAATTAGAGAGAATTGTTAAAACCTAAGTTTGTGCATGAATATAAGTAAAATTAGAGTAAATGTATACAAGTGATACCAGAATGCATGAATACAAACTAAATGTGTGTATAAATATAAGTGAAATTAGAGTAAATGAATACAAATGATACAATAATGAATGAATATAAGTAATACAAAAGCAAACAAATACAAGTGATACAAGAACGAATAAATGTAAACCCTTGTATTTTTTTGTATCTTTGTATACATGCGGACTGTATTCATCGATATAGTTTAAATGTGCACATGAGTACAAGTGATACAAGAATGAATGAATATGAGTGATACAAGAGAAAATGAATAAAAGTGCAATTAGAGAGAATAAATACAGTCCTTTATATTTTTTGTTGTTTGTGTCTTTATATACACATATTACATTCATCAGTAAAATATGTATTTATCGATATAACTTAAATGCACGTATTAACAGTCATCTCATACATCAAAAAATATAAAAATACAGAGGGAGGGGGGGTGAAAATACAGAGTAAAACCTAAATGCACATAAGAATACAACAAATACAGTCCCCTGACACGTAAAAACTATAGAAATATAGAGGAAAGAGAGGTGGAAATACATAACACTGATCTTGGGCATAATTGCATGCCCAAGTGATACTTTAATACTTCATTTCTACTTGTTTATCGACTTTTATGTGTGCATTCTCATGTGATTTGAATGTAAATGTGGATTTACACTAACCAACATGATTAGTGTTGTTTTGCAGTCTAGAAGGAATTTTTGGAAGCTAATCTACAAGTTGGTGAAGTGTGGAAATGGACTCGGAAGCAAGAAG